>JAQIWE010000041.1:0-39896 GCA_034698565.1 Campodea plusiochaeta
GGGAGGGGGTGGGGAGAAGGAGGGAGGGAGTAACCAGGGTCAGGTTTACCAACAATAAGAACAACTCTATCTTGGGTTGCTTTTAATGTACCAACTGCTTCTTCATGTGTTACATTCTCCAAGTTTTTCTCACCACTCTGAAATTAACAAAAAAACAATTATACCAATTGGCAATTGCACTATTATTTACATCAGGCATATTTAAAAACACATAAAACCATATCTGTTTTTTCTATAATTCTTCTTTTAGATTAAAATTTGGATACCAGTAGTTTATTAGTTTTAGTTTTAAATTACTTTTTCATCCAACTTTGATATTTTGAAAAACAAACCAAAATATGTTTTGGAAACACTAATAGCACAAAAAGACTGTGCCACGCCTATCTACAGCATAATTGTAGAAGAATTTGTCACAATGTCTTTTAGTGAGATATGACCAATTGACTATGCTCTTAATGCAAGTTTTATATAAATAATTAAATACCTGTATACTGCTTTATATAATATTCTGTGTATTTTCGAGATGCAAACAGATCAGCTAATAATTACAGTAAACAGTTTTAAAATAAAGAACCACAAATAGATTGGAATTTCCTATGTTTGTACTATTTTTTGTAAAAGTACCCTTAACAGAAATCTCATTAAGATAAAGAGAGCTTCCATAATAATATCCACTTTCTTATAATAGAATGTTGTAGAATGACCTGCACTTATAGTTCCTGAGGGCGTAAAGTTATTAAGAGCAAGTGAGTGCTTTATTCTTGTTAAATGTAACAATCATGAATGACATGAACCTCTTGCATGTACTTCAGAATGGAGATATCACATTAAACTACATTCCCTTAGGGATGAACACCATTTTCCCCTTATAAGAGATATTTTCTATTATAATCTGAAGACAAAAGGAGCCAAGTGTAATAAGGGTCATTTGTATGAAAGTAGCCCATTAACTCTAAGATTCAAACGCCATGAAAGGAAGAAAAGCAGAAAATAGTCCATTTTCTCATCCCATTCAATATTACCTTCAGTCCTAAGAGAAATGAAACCCTTAAGGGAAAGGGAGGCACTTGAGAGCATATGAGATGAAAAAAATAAACTTCTTTCTTCATGAAAAGGTTGCTTTTTTAACAGCGATATGAAAAAGATAGATTTGAAATGAAATATTTTCATCTTGTGCATTTCAACTTTTGGTAAGAGAGTCACTATAAAGAAGAGGGGGAGTAAATGTGTTTGGAGGAGGAGGGAAAAGAGTTACAACCATGCAAGGTTTCTGCTGGAGGATAAAAGAGCTTTTACTCACTCTTTATGATAAAACTCAAGTATGCTAAGATTAGATTCTCTTAATGAAAGGGATATCTTATGGAGCATCTTTTTACAGTTTTCAAAATGTTTTTGGGTAGATGGAAAAAATTAATTATAAAATATTAAAACAGTAATTTCAGTAATGGATGATGAAAATAGAAGATTGAGAGAGAATAACTCTGTGATATCATTATGACATCGGGCAGGTTAACTGTTAAAAGTACAGTATGATACACTTTACAGAGCAGTGTGAGCACTAGTACATAAGTTACCATTTTGGGCATTTTCCTTTAAAAAATAAGAGTTTTAATGTTTTACAAAAAAAGTTATTCAGAAATCAAGATAATACCATTCAATTCAAACATATTTAATTCCAATAATGATATACTATTATTTTGTTATTGAGAACATTCACGGATTGAATTGTAGTAATAGACTAAAAATATGTTGAAGCAATTTAAAAAAAAATTAATAATCATTATGTGTTAAACTCTGGATTTAAAAACTCTCTTTACAGTATTAAGTAAATACTGGTAATGCTACTAGTTTATGAAATATTTTAATTATAACTAATGAAAGGTTTGTATAATTGTTATTTACCGTATTACTAACCAGCGTGTTTCTAACAGCAACTAGTTTATCTCCAACTGCAAGTTGTCCATCCACCTGTGCAGCTCCCCCATCCATAATCTTTGTAACATAAATGCCATTATCTCCAGGTATATGTTGATTACCAATACCACCAGCAATACTAAAACCTAAACCTTTCGTTCCTTTAGATAGTTCTATTTCAAGGAGACGAACTCGACCAATTGGACGTCTTCGACGGACATTCTGAAATTTAAAAATTCTTTATTAGAATAAATTATTACACCTAATTGATATCTATTTGTTTGTTTGTACAGTTTATTTGGGCTCTCAGCTTAGAGAATACATAGTTTATATAACAATAACTATAACCTTACTTTGTGGGAAACACACTAAGCCACAAAACATGAGCAAGCGCCCCAGCCGCCAGTGCGTCTGACAGATCGCTAAAGGCAGACAAAAACGCCGGTTCATGCATTTTAACCAAAAGATATATAAAGAGAATTATAAATTTTAGTGAAGATTGAATTTTACGATATTGAAATATTAAGGTATATAAAAATTTGGGATTTTTTATATAATTATGTTTTAAAAATATTTTAATATTGGTTTAAAAAAAATGGTAAAGGAAATTAAAATGGGAAAGATAATGAAAAAGTTTTATAATAAAGAATAAATTGCAAAAATATTTTGACGCTTCAATTTTTACATTTTTGTTTTATTGTAAATACAATTTTTGCATACAGGAGAATTATACAAGAAATTGATCTAACGTCGAAAGTTAATAAAGATATTCATGTTTGGTGCCACAGCTTAATATATTGAAGTTCTTGATTAAATCACGAATATAATAAGCAGACTGTGTGGTATTATATTCTATATCACCCATAATTTTGACAATTTCCTGTCACTGCTTATGTTGCTGAATACTGTACTTTGTTAAAAGATACATTCTCAAGGAATGGTGTAGAGGAGGGGATATTGCAGTACTTATTCTACTTTATATGAAGGAGGGATGAATCCCTGAATACCACAAGCAACACAGTCTTTGTGTTGTTATTAATGTTTCACTATATTCTATTAATTAAAGTAAGCAAGTACTATATACTGTAGTATCTCAACAGGCACTTGCTTCAATTAAGAAGGATACTCATCAGTATCTTAAACTCTCAATTTACTTCAGAATGCCTGATATTAATCCAATAACTTCTGTAATACACTAATTTAGTTTTCATGGAACAGAATATTTTATAGTAGCATATCAATATTTAAATTACAGGAAAATGGTTTTACAAGTAATATTTGATGTAATATTAGTTGTAAAAGCATTTTTTTGGTACTATTGTATTAATAAGGGGCTAATTTTTTCTAAAATGTATTTTTGCTCCAAAGACATTTTTTAACAGTTTCTGAAGTATAAAGAAATTGTTTTATAAATATCATTTTCATGTACCAGTAGCATTATAAAAAATGAGGAAATTACCCTGGGTGACATTTTTGTTCAAAATATATCAGTTCAGTAAGAAAAATTAAGAACTGTGTGATTAATGCAGGGACTTCATCTTATGTGCGTAATATAATTAATCTTTATAAATAAGTTCTGTCAGATCTCTATTTCAATTGTATAATATTTTACATTATTTCAACTTACAAGTCTGACAGTGTTTGCTGCTCTCTTGAGTGCATCAACAGCTACGATATGAGGCACATCAACAACTGAGAGGTCATTCACCCTCAATATAACATCATTCACTTTAAGACGACCATCAGCTGATGCTGCTCCTCCTGCAATCAGCTTTGTGATATAGATAGAAGTGTCATCACCCATCTGAAATAAATCATTCAGTAAGAATTAATTTCCAGTATAAATCATTATATAACAACAAACTAAAAATAGGCGAGTTAATTTCAAATGATGAAGAAAAATGTAACTACAAGAAACAGACAACTTCCTTTTCCGAAAAAAATATTTTAATGCTAAAAAAACGAAAATTTGGAAATTTTTCAACATTTTATTTCTCAGTGGTAGCAATGAACAGTATCAATTTAATAATGAATCAACAACATTTGGTCATTGTAATAATATATTTACCATGCTGATATAAAATAGTCAACAAATAATCTTAGTTTTCATACCGGTACCATTATTATTGTTGGTGAATTTTTCTTCACTGAGAACGTCTTTTTCAATCTACAAATTATATTTTCCATCGATTTCTTAAATATTGTTATGATTTTACACATGAATGTCCTAATTCTATAATTATTTTGTTTACGGTATGTTGTGTTACCTGAGGGTTGTCTGTTCCTCCTGCAATACTGAACCCCAACCCTGCTCCTCCTCGTTCCAATATAATCTCCTCATACTCCCATTCATCTTCACCATTTGCCTATAAACAGAAACAACAACAGAATTAGAAGAAATATATAAATATTATTGCTGATTAATATGTTATACTAATAAGTAGCACTTGGTGAATGCAAATAGTGTCAGACATTGTAACACAAGGTTAAACTGTTAGTGGATATTAATACTTAAGAATACACTACTAATACAGTGTGTTGTTTCTACAAACGCAATCTGTCATTAAAGTATTCTATTTACAGTAAGTATATTATATGGAATAATGCCAGAGATTACTGTATTTACTTACATCTTCTTAATAATGATTTTCTAACGATGAAATAGAAAGCAATATATTTATTACTATAACCATAGTATCTTGCCCGTTTTTAATGAAATTCAACGGCAAACATTTAATTTTACGTATTACTAAATGAAGAAGAAGGTACCACACAGTACATTACATTTATTTTGAATTTCATTACTTACTGTGAACAAGGACATCTAATAAAAATTATGTAAAATAGTTCGTAAAATAACAAGCGATTCTTAAGAAGTACCAGGCTTATTAGATACAAGGTTAAAGCTACCAATGACTCAAAAAGTACTTCTGTACTGATGTATGTGATTTCTAGCTTTGAATTAAAGTACTGTACATTATGATTATTTCCAAGTGAGGACGTATTATATTTGATGTACTTCGTCAATAAAATATGTCACCATCAGTAACAGAAGACATTTAAATTAACCATCGTAGGCTAACAACAATATTTAGAGTATGGTAATAAACCTACAATTAACGAAATTAATATTATCAGAAGTGATCAATTTATGATGTTATTGTACATCAGATGACTAAATTGTCACAATAACAAACAATTCATAATTATTCAATTGTGTGGTAATGTCAAAAACATTTCTTTTTCGAGTAATTATCGTGTGTTAGTGCATACAGTACTGATTTCTAATTTCACTTCGCTATTACTTCACAGGTTCCACACTGTAAATCATTGAATTTATAATTCAATGCTGTAAATATAGTTGTTTTATGTTTTAATTTCGATGTATATGTTGTGCACACATAATTATAATATACTACTCCGAACTACATAACCCTATACCAGGAAGACATGGCTTTTGTACTAAAAATAATCGTGTATAATTTCACTGCCATTTACCTCTTCTCTTAGTCTACTAACCTGTTTTTCATTTCCGCTGAGTAGAGGTGTGTGGGCCTGCAATACAATTAAATTTCAATAAGAAAACAGTAGAATGTAAGCTTTTGTGAAATTAAAAATATCGTCTTCTTCTTTTATAAAGAGCTTCAGCACCAACATTTCTTTTAGCGTAAAGTAAATAAATTATAATACGAACGTAACCTTCCTGAATTTATTATATATATAAAAAAAAAAGAATATAGAAAAAAATACATCGTGATTATATGAACCCACACAATAAATTGATAATATTCTTTGTATTATTAAGAATATTTTCAGTATTGGGGAAACAGATGGAAAGATGGGAAAAAATTAAAAGCATACAAGGGCATGCGAATAAAAAAAAGTATATTTCGAAGATCTTCATATCCTATCACAAAAAGTGAACTATCATAAAGTACATTTAGCCAGCAGTAATAAACCTAAGTTATATTCTGATAATTTATATGATTATTCTGGATTATTCGAACCTTACGCCCATACTTTATAAAGTCTTCTAACCTACCTAACTGTTGGAACTAATTAATTCCTACACAGATAATAACCATGGACTCGTGTATCGTGTCAGTCTAAGTATGATTAGTACGTCCGTGTCTGTTCTTATAATCACCTATTAATTATATCTGTTGGTCCATGCGATAACGTTAATGATCAATTTCCTCTTCTGAATGAGGGTGTGTCTTAACAACGTTAAAAAACTTTCTTTCACGACAATAACATTTCTTTTCACTTCAAGACGTTGTCATCAAAGAAATCAATAACTGGGTGTGACAATATTGAGAAAAACATCGTTCACAAATTGGCAAATGCTTTCTGAACACGTACACCACGGTCACCCAAATTGATATCTTGAGATTTGAACCCTTTTAGTGAGATTTTATGAACAGGAACTATATTATTTTGTTTCCTCTTCCATATCTACGCTATATTTTACTAATAAAATAAAACTGTCGATTTTATGTATTTGACAGTATTTACTCTTTATCCCAAACAGAATAATCTAAAAACCCATAGTATAGATAGGTATAGAATTTGTTAACTCCGTCCTTTGTCACGTAAACAAGTAATTCTTTCTTCGTGAGCTGGAGCAACTTTTCTACCTTCGGTTAGACTTTGGGCTTCTTATTGGCTTTTATTTGCTATTTTTCCTCGCTTGCCTGCCTCCGACCAATTTCTCTGCAACAAGTCGAAAGGCGAACACCTCCCTCTTTCCCCCTCAAAGTCGATCCGAGGAAATTTATCACTCCCGAAGAAACAAAAGTCTTTGCCTTCCGCCACCGAAAAACAAGAATTATTTCCTTACTCGCAACTATTGGAATGAGCTTATACGAGCACTTGCACCGTGATTTACTTGCATTCACTCTTGATTACCACATCCCTACACCACAATTAAATACCAACGATGGTCTAACTTTCCAACTATAAAACAAGAACGTAAGATGTTTTCTCGCACTGATGAATCTACGCAGCCTCATCTTAGTTGTTAAAAATAATACACCATTTCACAGTAGTATGAAATTAAAAAGATGTAATATCATCTAGCAAAAAAATTGTTATCGCATATGCACCCACCTTACCTTTCCGAAAATCAACATATTGTATCATTACGTATATGTATACACTACCAAACACTCCCCGTGAATGGCAGTCGACACAAATACGAGTTTTAAACGTGTCGTAATCTATGTGAATTATTTCAAGGTTTTCCTCTTGTTATTCATAAACATACAAAGCCACGTTCGTAATTGTTCAACCTACAGCTTCACAAGCACGCTCAGGTGGTTTACGTTTTTACGGTCACAAAGTGTTGCCATACAGCATGGAAGTAAACAATACTTTACAAAGAATACGGAATATTTTGTCAAAGCTTACGAGTATAAAGTTCTACATTTACTTTAGATTAAATTTGCATTGTTCAAAAATTTAATAAAATGATTTAGCATTGATATTATATGTAATTTGTTACTGTTTACGGTACTTGAATATTTCAAACATCTTATCTTCCATATAAAAAAAATTCTCTAAGGAGAGAAATTCGTATATACATCAGCATTCATAAACCTAAAGAATTTATAGTATTTATTAACTAAGAAAATAATGCGTTGATATGACGTAGTGTGATGTTATAATACTTATCAAAGATATTAGTCTATATACTTATGTAATATACTGAAAAGATTTTCTGAAATATAATATTACATTGGGACGAAAACTTAAAGATATTCGTAAGAGTAATTTTTAAAATACTATATACATACACATTATATAAATGAATCATTAATTTTTTTAATTTATAATACCCAAATATTACCTAAAATTAACCCTCAACAGTATACATTGTGAATTCCTGATACCTCCCAAGAAATAAATAAATTAGCATGCAAGTAGTGGGAATGGCACTCGTGATGCAGCTTTACCTTTTTATCTTCATATATATCTTTATCTCTCGTATATTGATTGCGAAAGTGAAGCATTCAAATCCAATTAAGTTGTAGAAACCTCAGAGGAAACGGTTTGGAAGTCGAAGCGGAAGAAAAGTTAAACTTTATGGAGGAGAAAATTTAAAATCATTTGCATGAGAAGAGAACAGGTGAACAGCTGCTACGACACAATTAGTATACGAGATCAAGAAATTAAAGTCAACGAGCAGATCACTAAATTCAAATTAACTTGGAACAGAATAATGCCTTTTCAAATATAGAAGGAATAGCCGGATAATTTAAAAGAATAAAGAAAGCCCGCAATGTAATGTACGAGATCAGTTCGGTTTATACATTAATTTTGTATTCTTTGTGATTTGAATTTTAACACCCATTACAGTAGTATTATACAACTGAAAAACATTTCTACTAACTATAAGTACAGTATAAATATAGTTTTTCTGATAATTTCATGTAACTTAAATTTCTATCCATGGATTCAGATTTCAGTTATCTTTTGGCACGTCCGATTTAATTTCTAATACAATTTATTCTCTAAACTGATTATTGATTTTTTCTTTCATGAAGGAATACACCGAAGGGAAGATTAATTGCCTCTTCTTTAATTATTAATTGAAAGAAGAAAACTTATTATACTATAACAAAAAAACGAAAAAGAACGAACTTCCTCCTCCACTGATTGAACACACAATAGCAATCAAGTACTTTCCATTTACTCGTACACATGTCAGAATAATTATTGCAATATCACAGTAAGAAAATTAACATTATGACATATTCGTTGACACATTATACGTGTTTGAATTCCTGTAAACACTGGTATGACGTTCCCATCCGTCAGCATCGTTAAAGAAATTAAAATATATTTTTAATCACCAAATAGAATTTTTTTTTACAACATCTTTTAACGATAATGGCATTTGAAAATATATTTCCAATAAAAACAAGTCTGCCTGAAAACCGATTTTGATAGCACTGAAATGTATCACGACTGAAATTATTGTAGTAAAAATTTGCAGTCAATATTAATATACTGTATTTATATTTTAATCACAGATTTCACTCTTATTCACGTTGCTTGTTGCTCTACACGTTTAGGATTACTTCATGGACGATGGCATAAATTAGTACATGAAAAGAAAAGATATTTGAATTCGTCCAATTAAATGATCAGAACGCAAAACTACGTGTCTACGTTTGTATATTCTGGACCATTCCACTTGTGAGGAAGCGCAGAAACTTAACAAAGACAACGTATACTGCCAGATTTCGTCTACCAGAATACTTGGAAATGAACTACATTGATGCATATTAAGGTTAATGCCTGAATAGTTGCCATGAATTAATAGAGCAATAGAAGAAATGTAGAATATAATTATGTTAAAGTTTACTCAATTACTATTATTACTCAATTACACTAACAATAACTAAGAAAGGCATGGTGTATATTTCCCAATTTCCCCCTATAATTTAACCCTTCTCCCATCCATTGGTATATTGATGAGTGTCCCACTGTCATTCTTTTGCCCCTATGCTCATTCCATAAATTATTTTTCCATTATATTCCCATAGAGCTTTATAGGTACTTAGAGGATATTTTCATCCCTTGATAATCCCACAAAAGAGATGCTTCACTATTACACGCGGCTTCATCCATTCACTAATCCTAACACAGATTTATTTATTAATGCGAATAATACATTGTGCATGCCTACATAAAATATTTTTTGGTACTGAAAACATAAAAAATAAAAGTAATAATAAATTAGAATATTATTTTTATGTTTTTATGCACTGCGTGTTAGTATGATGTTTATCAAGATAAATAATGTAATTACAAACGTATTATCAGTAAATAATATAAATATAATTATGAGGTAGTTCGTGCTATTTTTGAAAAAGTCATACAATTACTTCCGGCATCGAGTATGCCTATACATTTTATAATCAGTAGTTAAACGATCGACGGTTTGTAGGAAGAATACCATGGAATTAAGATCAATATAAACTAATTTTTTGCTTTAATGTTTATTCAATGCGGTAAAATAAAGTATTTAGAATTAAAAACATCGGTTTAGTGAAGACGAGAGTGAATTCTAGTATATATTAAATGTAAAAGAAAGTGATAAATAAAATTATAAAAAACTTTTTTTCTGGAAGTTTTCTTAATCTGTTTGTATTTTTATAGGTGCTAAAAGTGAAGTTTATGCATGCTTGATCTGATATTTATTACAGCATAATTATCTATAAGGTAATCGATATAGATGTAATAAAGAAAGCAGTCGCCATTTGGTGCAATAAATGAATTGTATTATTATCCAGCTTTGCAGCGATAAAAAATTCATTTCATTTTACATCTCATATTACCAAATTAATAATATGACCTTAAAAAGTAGGCCTTATTTCTACGTATGATTTTTTTTAGTGAGAATGAATTTTGAACAACAATCTTTGAATAAACGTAAATATATTAGTAAGAACTACAGATTTCAGAAAACTTAGCTTTATTACGAAGAAATATAAAAGCTTTCTTTTAAAATGTCATTTTCTTAAAACGGGCGATCAGTATGAAACTCCAGTCATTGATTAGTTTCATTCCAACCAAAATTCAATTAACTTTTTCTCCTTCTTTCTATTGGTTGTATCTGGAATGTCGGAAGTAGGGTGAACATACTATTGTGTCAATACAATTCTCCTCTTAATCCGATTGTTAAATGAATTAACGATAAAGCAGCTAATCTGTATGCAATGCTATGTAGCAAATAAAAGTCCTTTTAAGAAACGCTTTCTCGGAGACGATGAAGGAATTACGATACATACATTTAGCCTGTGTAAAGACTGCATTGAGGAAGGCGAGACTTATACCAGATAAAAAATGATCAGAAACACTATACTCGAAACTGTTGAGTTCTTATTCTTGTGTATAGTTACAGGGTGGCCCAAAAAAGTGGAACCCTTGTACAGAACGGCATATTTTCTACAATAATGAAGATACAAAGACGAAACAAAAAGCATATTAAAGATTTTCTTGTTTTCTTTCCAAAAATGTATGGTTTTATGGTAATTTAAGCCGTAATCCTGTTACTGCGGTCTTACAAATAAAACAAAACTTGAATGACTGTTGCTGGTCGAAAAAACAAACAAATGATAGCTTATGTAAAGTGACTAGAAAAAGAGGTACAGTGTTTTTAATTGTTATTAAAGGATTTAAAGGAGGAGTAGATATATGTTATATTTAATGAATAATTAATTTAGAAAAATTTAAATATTATTTTGTTTCCGCTTTAGAGGAAAAATGGTTTTTAATTTAGTATTATTGTTATAGGGACTTCCATTTACGGAAAACTTTATGTGGTAGGCCGTAAAGGGAGCAATATATCAATGATTGTTATAAAACTATACATTTTTGGAAATAAAACAAGATTCTCTTACTTCTAGTTTTTATTTCGTCCTTCTAGCCTCAGTATTTCAGGAATTATCACGTTCTAAAAGTAGGGTCCCATTTTTTGAGCCACTCTGTAGTTCAACGAAATAAATAAACAACTGGAACTTTGCTGAAACGTGCAATAGATCAACAACAGTAACTATACCCTAAATTAAATAGATCTTAATAATATAAATCTATAACTGAAAGAAAATAAGTAGAATTAAAAATGACGGTAGTAATTTGTTGTGCTATCTAATGTAAATATTTACAGTTTTATTGTACGAGTTTCATCACTTGCAACTAATCGTCTTCGACATTATGTAAAATATACATTTCAACCATAATCGAACGAGTGAGCTTTCATCGACATGACAAAACCTGCCTTCATATGCAAGTATAAAGAATCCATGCATTAACAGCAAATAGCATGCAGCTAATTGTGAATGAGATTTTAAGTTAATTGACTATATGAACTTCAACGCTGATGAAATTCAACACAATATCGTCGAGTCAGTTTTCGACCAATTTTTAGAATTTTGTACAAGATTTTAGAAAAAGCAAATGTCTTGATTTTTTTAAAATTTGTACGGTAGCCTATTAAACTGTTTCAGTGTTTCTGCAAAAGAAACTTTCTCATCCTCGATGACACTGAATAATAAAAAGAAAATCTACAAAATGAAATTATAAAGAAAATTACTTTGACAAACATAAATACTGTTAATCCAAAGTATAAAACTAATTCGTTCAAACTTGAAGTAAACTGTTAAAGAAAAAACAAGAAGAGTATTAAAAGTGTAAACTTATAATAATGGATCCAAACCAAACCAAAAATAAGTATTGATGAGCATTCATAAAACCGTTAAATTCATTCTGTAATGACAGGGATAAAAAGGAAAAACAAATCTGTCCCAATGAGTTGTATGTAAATGCGAGAGCATTCTGACAAACCCATGTCATATCTACTTAAGCATTATGAACGTAATGTCTGATAGTCTTACTGGATCCTCGATCCCAACAGCTCGAAGATGCTTGCTCACCTGCTCATCGTTCCAACTATCATTGCCCTGAAACAAAAGAAAACTAAAGTTAGACAACATACAATCCATAATAGAAAAACCTTTTAATAGTTTCTATAGACGTATTTATAATAAAGTCATAAACATTTATTTATGTTTTTGTTGTTGTAAAGCAAATCATTTCAAGAGCTTCAAGAGTTCATAGGTGATCGACACTGTCGGTGCTTTTATTTTCTCCATAAAACATAATAATTATAATAGTATCTTCTCTCTGAAGTACAGCAGTAAATATTATCAATATTTTTGATGCTGCAAATTTGAATGGTAATGTGCTATCCAAGTGTGCAGTTATAATTCGTGGGTTTAAATGTTGCACATACTTCATTAAAGTAATGTCATACTTAATGGCGAATAAGCTTAATTAATCCTTCTATAATTATACAGAAGTTGTGAGTTGTAACATATTCTCTGTTAAATAGATTAAGGGTTGGTTCATTCCAACATATCATGTAAAATAATAAACACCATCATACAAGTCAAACAAGTGTAATTATGAATATCATTTTTCATTCTTCATAAGTTATTCTGTGTTTTTTTTTCTGTTCTAATTTGGCTACTACAGAATAGTAAGTATAAAAAGAAAATGAGAAAAGTTTGGGAATTCTGCAACCTTCTCTATGCCTTCAGTTAATCCGTAATCAGAAAACAGAAATGGAAATGTTAATTTTTGATGTTCTTTGTTCCTCCGAAGCAATTCAAACCTCATTCCTGAACGAAGGGAAGAAATAAATGACCTCTTCCTCCTATTCATGACGTAGCACTATTATAAATGAAGTAATACAAAGATGATAAATATGGTAGAGAATTCAACACATTTGCTTTCAAAAAAATATATCTCAGTCAAAAAGTTGACAGTATTCAAAATGAAGAAATGAGAAAAGGTGACAAGATAATTTTGAAAGAACAGACCATAAAATAATGTTGCCACAGGATGGAGCTCTAGATAAAAAGTTCAGTTTTTTTAAAATATCGAATAACAGATACAACAAATCCTAACATAAATAAGATATAGGAAACCTGCAGTATACACCATTATAAAAGTTACCAAGTTTCCAGCTGTTTAAAATACATTTCTTTCAACGCAATAACGTAAATAATTTGTTTTACTGTATATACAAACACATCAGGAAAAAGGTAACAGCATGTAACCTTTAAAATCAAACGTGGTTGTTAACCTTAATATTATGAATCTGCAGTTGACGTCAATCATTCTGCCACAATTAGAAAGTTCGTCCTTTTTAAACAATGCTGCATTACCATTATTGTCTTCTCCGACTTAAGATGAGATATATAGGCATCACCGAATTCATATCACCACTAACTAAAACTGCTAGCGGATACAAAATACTTTTAAAAGCTGTTTCAAATCAATGAAGCATATGAAGCTCTCGTGAAAATGGGAGTTTTTAAGGATGATGAAACAACACTTCAGACCATTCTACCATGTGATTTCTTTTGATCAGTACCTTCCCAGAAGCGTACTTTTTTAAAGACAGAATGATCCAAAGAAAATCGTTATTTAGTAGTCGTATGAAACAAAGTTGTAATGAAAAAGTAAGAGTACAAGGTACATTTCATTGAGAAATCTATAGAACTGACATTATGACAAAATGATATCACAAAAATTTACACTGCACTACGATCCAATTTAAGAACTTTCCCTCCAATATCAAGAACCACCTCTTAAACAACAACAACAAAAAAGAAGAAGTAGTTGAAGAAAAAATGAAGAATAAGCTGAAAGACCATTCCTGGTATGAAAAGTCCCACCACTGTAACTCTGATTGGCCAATACGTGGTTGGAAAGTGCAATGAAATTATCCTTTAATATATTCTACTTAAAGCAAAGAATACACTTCCCCTTTCTTCATTTAAAACCCCAAAACTACTAAGGTACCAAATTCTACCAGAAACGTGTAAAAGCACTTCGAGAGGAAAAAAAGAACTTTTTCACGAATGTTCAGTGAAATAAGTTAAGCACATAAAACGGAGACAAAAATATACAGTCACATAGTGCATCCATGAATACCAATGTACAGGATTTTTCCGCTTCTAGAGTTTCCCACACCCTTTTCAAATTCAGTTGAACCACTCCAGCCAGAATATACGAAAAGAAAAACATAGAAATTCTGCTTTTTCAGATGTTTCTCTTTTTTCTATCGGTGGAAAATTTCATTATTTTAATTCCCTTCCAAAAGGAAGAGCTTTTGAATCGACCATTACTGGTGTATGTTTGGGACATGTAGTTCCGGGACTCCCCATTCATCTGTACGCACTTGGACTTGCAAATTGCATTCAAACTTTTTGGTATGCAACGAATGCTGTGCTCCTCTGCTTAAAATGTAACAAAACTTTTCAAACTGGATTAAAATATTATACCCAACAATATTTTGCTAAACAAAATCAGAACAAAGAATAAAAGAGTGTCGTGTTAGCAAGTTAGCTCGAATATTTTACTCTATGTGAATGATATTCTCAGGAACTTTTAGTGCGCAACAGTAATAAAATGATAGTGAATGAATTAGAAATTAAAGTTATTCATATCAAGCTGGTGTTTTCATTGAATTTGAAAAGTGAAAAATTAGAAAGTTGTCAAATATTGCCGAGTATTATTCTGGTACGTACTTGGTAGGTTTCAATGATATGGATCACAGAGGCACTGACCATTTCTTCATGTTAATTCAGTACAAATGAGACTTTAGAAGTATCGCATTAACTTTGATATGTATTATGGATCTGTGACCCTTAATGCAAGAAACCATTAGTTGTGTGAGACGTTATCTGTCTTGTGGTGCCAAAAGTGATTCGGCACCTAATTCACTGAAGGCGAAACTCTCGACATGATTTTCACATTAAAAGTTGGCAGCTAAACAACAAAGATGTCAATAAAACAAAGGAAAGAGACATTTGCAACCCGAAAATGAAATTCAAAAAATCGATTTTTATAGCAGTCAAAGATGCTGGAGCTCTTACGTCGGTTTACAGCCTCTCAGGAGCGGCTGCAAAGAAACAGTACAAAATTGCAGTACGACGTTTTATTGTCAGTCGTAATATGCTCTTGGGAATAAATTGGTTGTAAATCAAGCAGTACCACCACTGCGGAAAAGACATTTAGAAAGCGCTTCCAGACCACATGGATATGCGGTTTATTACAGAGTAAGTATATTTTTTACATAAGATTCAGTGAAAATATATTCTCTAATCAGATCTACATAGATTTTATAAATTCAAATATCTAGTCACGTTATATTGCAAACAATATATGAAATGTTCTCATCCAAATATTACAATACGGGTATACTAGTTTTTTATGCTTCTGTATTTCCTCTAATACAAAGGTAAGTTATTATAAGGTTCCAATTAAACTTAGGTTTCTTTTCTTGTTATACGACGGCATCAGTAAGTTATTCATAGACGATAATTACAATTGGAAGTCCATACCAATAACATTATCTTATAATACTGTTAATACTGGTTATTATGTCACTGGTACTCGTATATCAAGTGACACGAATACATATGATATTTTCAAGGAATTAAATAATACAGAAGGGATATAAAAAAGGTGGCTTAACGATATCTTCTAACAAAAAGAAACATAGGAAGGAAATGAAGTATAGTTCTCTTCAAGTCATAGTGTTTGGTTCCAGTAATTGTTCTTAGCCAAATTATGTTTTAATTTGTTGTCTAAATTTCCTTTGAATTAATAACAATATTCACAAAATAATATTGTTGTCACTTCAAGGTAAAATCATGGAAAGCTGAAATCCGTTCAAAATGGAAATCCAAATTTCAGTTCCAAAATAAAGGTCTCCTAGGAAAACACTACCCCTCTCCCTCTTGAATTGTTTGATGATGACCCACCTCAGCAAAACATTTCCATTTCTCTCTCTTCTTTCCACTCCCCCTCCCCCCTTACATCCACTCCCCTCTCCCAAACCGCAATCTCCATGTCCCTCTCATCAACAGACCAAATCAACTTTTTCGCCATGCAGTACAAACTTAAATCCACAAGACTCAGGTCCATTACTGAAAAGCGTATTGTAAGTAATGAAAGAAGATACGTTATTAAAAGACTCCCTCATTTGGAATTCCATCTGAAATGAGGGGGGGTTATTATAGCATGTAGTAATGAAATTCCAGTGGAAAAGTTATGAGTTGGTTCTGGCAAGCGTTACTTTGCGCTCAAGAGATAAATCGTGCCCTTTTTCTCCACTAGTCTTCCTCCTTCACTCCCTGACACTTTACTTCTGCTCACAGTGAGAGAGGAGAGAGAGGTTGGGGATATAGGAAATATACGGAAAGAGGTTGGAAAGAAGCAATAGAAAGGGAGGGTGGGGATCAGTGATAAATGGAAGACTTCACTTCAATATTGAAAATCAAATAAAAAAATTTAGTACTCTTTCCACTTAATAAATTGAAATAGATTGTTATCAATTTACAAGTGGGTTACCCCATCCAAAATTCTTGAGATGAGTACAGAGCATTAAAGTCAGAAAAAAGATTAATCGAAATTGATTCGATTAACTTTATCTGTCTTACGTAAGCTACAATGGATGATATTTGACCAAACAGCAGAAATATAAGCATCACTTGTAAAATTGGCATTTAAAATGAGAAGATAATTAAATATAATAAGATTAATAAAATTTTGTGGTACCCATCCTTAAGTCATAATGATTTAAGCAAATGCAATTGGTGAAATAATAAATATCAATTATTCTGTAGATAAGTACCTTATAGTTCTTGAAAATAGCAAACCAACCAGCGATTTTATTTAGCTGTCATCTACATAATAAAGATCGTATAACTCTCTGTAAATATAATATCCCTCTGAGTTGAAACTGTAAGCATGGTCGTGACTTCCGCTGGCTGGTGTTTAGAACTTTATAGGTTTAAGACCATGTGAATCATGGTTTCATTTTCAATGAAGACATCTGAATTTAATCCCACACTTAGAATCCCTCATTACTTATTTAATCTAAGCGAAATATGAAATAGGATAATTGTTTAAACAAGTTTCATACATCCATCCGGGCGGAAGCTTAGGCGTGTTTCATCTGATCCATTAAAAAAACAAATTTATCCTTACTTTAAATTTTTAGTATAAATATAAGTATATTAAATAAATCTATATAATATTGCTTTGAAATAAATTAAATAATTATTTTGTCGGCTTATAAATTAATGATTTACTTTCTCTTGGAGGTATTTTTTAATCATTTCAAAATGAAAATTTCAAATGTTCCAGCCATTTACTTTTAAACGAACCATAAAAACGCACATCGAAAGCAGCAGTAAAACGTGTAAAACAGCGCTCCCATCAGAAACGTTCGTATAGTTCTGAACATTTGATCTGTTGTTGGTGAATGAGTTAACAATTCCCTCTTTTTTCAATTTCCCTCTCACGTTTCCCCCCTGATCTCATCGTCATAGCAGTGAGTGTAGTATAGAGGGCAGGGGGGATTATGATAAGGCGTGCAGCAGATGCAATTGAAATGAAGAATTTAAAGCTCAGAAGGATTTTTCTTCCATGCTTTATATTCATCTCCAGCTCCTACCTCGATCAAATTCAGCCTTATATGCTATTGCACGTCAAAAAGGAGAAAAACTTACATTCGACAGAAAAGTCAAGCACACTGCTTGCTCTTCGCCATTAGATGGGGAGTATTGTGGAAATGGGAACCTATACGCACTTTTGCAGGAGAACAATATGATTTGATAGTACTCTGAATGTCAGGATTGAAGTAAAAATAGCGTAATGTTAGAAAACAAATTTCTTTTGAGTTTACATTGTTATCCGGATTTCATGTATTGCAATGGCAAATATTAATGTCATTCTTATAGCTGCTAACAGATTTTTTTTAATAAAGATATTTATAATGACCATGGACTGCTCACTGCCAACTTTGAATATTTCAAACATAAACGTAGCACATTATTTTTGTTCCTATAGTTTTGCTGTCAATGCATTTAACGCAATCACTGGTACTATTGTGTAGAACGATTTTGCGTCACAACTGTATGTTATTGTTCTGCGTTTACAGCAAAACAGAAATATATTGTAAATGACGTACATTATTGAATGAATAAAGAGACATAAATCGGAATTTTAGGTTATTAATAAATTATCGATTGAAAGGTGAAGCAAATAACAATACATATACCTACAGTAGTTACAAAATATAGTGGAAATCAAATCCCTAATTTCATAATTATTACGAATTAATACACTATGGAATTTAAAGGTTAATTATTTTTTAACCAACAACAATCAGTATTTATATACACGGAAAAAATGTAGGATATTAACTAATTACTCGGGAAAATTGCTTTGCACCTGCAGATATCATAATTTTCCAGTATACACTAGTATGTGTTCTATGTTGAATGTTCATCAAAGAAGGAACACTTCAAATTTGTTCTAAAAATACAATATGGCTGTCTGAAATTGCAACTAGATGTAGAGATCTGTTTCAATATTTATCATAATATCTTCTAAACGGGTGTTGTATTATTCCCGCAAGCAACATTTACACATTCGAAGCCAAGCTACTGTATATTTCCTCCAACAGCACGTGTTTGAAGTTGAGTATATAAAGGAAGATTTTCCTCCTTTTCCAGCAATGGAAGATACATTTTCCACTCTTCTGGTCTCATCTCTAATTCTTCCTTATATGCACCTCTCACTATGTCACTTTATACCTTCCACAGCACAAACAGAGAGGAAAGACGAAGAAAAATGAGAAAAGTTCTTCCATGCCAAGAAAGCGAGGGTAACGATTATTGCTTTAAAAACTACTCTGGTTTTCAGTGATTTTATACATAAGTCATTCAAACTTATCTTTCAGGTCAACGAATGCTGAAAAGAAACAGATCATCGATGATGATCAGTCATGGTGCATTGAGAAATTATTTAACTACAGCTTTACGGAAAAATCACTTAATTATAAAAACATCAGGCATTCTCATTATTATATTAGTTTTATTTACATAAACTATTATTTACATAAAATAATTTCTATTATTTATCTTCATAAATTTGATACAACCACCCTACAGTAGATGTTGATGTTCTCCTGCATGACACGTACGTATCTCTAAAACAATACTGTGAATTCAAAACAAAGACATGCAACGACTTCAATCACAATACTGTACAAGCAGCAGTTTTGTTTTCGTATTCATAATTATCTCAAGATAAGTTATAAGTCGTCAGAACTACTATCCAAGTAGAAACAATGGAGAGAAAACTTTAATATTTAATTAAATTGTTTGAAAATGCTCTCATAAGTCATTCTGAAAGTTTACGACTGCCGTGTAATACTGTACAAACATGTATTTTATACTATAACCTACCAGTTCGTTCCATCTAACTGTAAAGTAAACCTTTGCTCTTCCAAAGAATCTAAATCGTTTAAATCTTCTTTTTGTTGGTTCTTGTATTCGATGAAATATGTTTCGTTTATGTTTGGTGTTATGAGGTGACACGAGAGGTTTGTATTCACTCCAAGATGCTGTCCGAAGTGTTGCACTTCCACTTAAATCTAACCACGGTAACATGCTTCAAACTCACGACGAATTAACAGACATTATAACAACTGCAGGAATATTATATTAATTATATAGTAGTATAAAACATCTCTACATTAACATTCCAATTTCATTGTGTTGTACAGTATTTGTGCCACAGCTCAGATATTTTAGATTACAGTAAAAAATAAGATGTATGTCATTATACAAAATTAGTCCACATAGTGATTTTGGATTTCATAAAAGTTGGGTAAGAGTAGTTCTTTTATCTTTGCAGTGCAACTTATGCGAGAAAGCAATCCAACTTCAAACTAACACAATACGACCAAGGGAGATATCAAGGTAAACGAATGGCTAAGGATTTTTCTACCCTTCGTCTGTTTACATTTTTTTGGTTGACTACAATGTTTTTAATATCAAAATTATGCAAAAAATATGAAAAATACGTAGTTTTAATATACGTGATACGGATAAACTTTCATAGTTTTTTCTATAAAACCGCCCAAGTCAAAACCTTGTGGTTATTTCATAAGCCACATAGTGCATGCCATTATGCAGATTAACTGTTTCCAGTATCTAAACATACGATAGTGTGTAAAATACTGGTTTTCAAAAGTCAACATTTTGAATACCACACGTAAATATGTAACCTAACCATTGATGTAAACGAAAGCACCAGCGGTCACCCCTTTTCAAAAAGCACTAAAACTAATGAAGCCTACAGTGAATGCGTAAATTTTACATAAGCATATATACGCTAGCCCCACAAACACAGGACAGCAGCGGAATGAATTAATGCAAAAGTGTAATCCAAATTATGCAAAGCGGAAATCCCTGGATGCCCGAATCCACGAGTAGAAGCAAATAATATCAAAGCCACAAATAAATAAAGTGACATTTCTACGCGTTCCTATCTCTATTCGGTCTCGTATACGGATCAAGAGACGCACAGACAGAGGAAGGATTTCGCCAATGATTTCCCCAGTCGATCACAAAGAGACGCTGCAGAAACAATATCACAAGCAGTAGAAATGCGACGACAGTATACACTCACATATTACCACGGAAACTTCCTTCTGTTTTCAATAAAAGGAACTTTAATGTTTAATCTCAATTCCCAACGTCACAAGGGAGAGTATACTACTTTAGAATGAATCTTAACGGTTTGTAAATATGTGCACAGATGAACAGGATGTAAACATTGCAATAAAATTTTGAATTTCTGAAATAACTGATGTTATATCATTTCGCAAACAACGAAGTAACCTACTGTACAGTATACGGTAAATATATTTCTTTCTGATGTGATAAAAACAGCTCATATAATATCATAAAAGAAGGAAGTTTTGTTCAAATGAGTGAAAAAAATTTGCGAAACTTTAAATATTCATTTTTATTTAATTAAGTCTAAAATCCCCAAATTCTTCCAAGACAATTTAAAAAACTTTATGTGCATTAGTCTTAGAAACAAAATAACATGAAACAATCTCAATTAGTTAGTTGCTCATTAGAATTCCACTGCCATTCCATTTCGTTTGAACTCTTTCCTATTTCCTCTCAAGCATTCTACAGTCTGTAGCTCACAAATGGTTGGAGCTCTATTTTCAATTTTCATCTCTAGCAGAGCATATAATAAATTTGAGCAAACAGATTTATTGCGTCTGCACATGTATCCGCAACACTTGTCAGCGAACAATACCCGCTCTTACACGCGGAGGACAGCCATTCACAGCATTCTTTCAATTGTTGAATTTTTAAAGAGTCCCGAGAGTGCACTAATGTTTTGCATAAACAGGAGAGAGAGAGAAAAAAAAAGGTTCATGCATTTTTAGCAATTACTTTAAATATTACGCCTTCTTCGTCTCGCGTTTGGTTCCATTGTTACCATATGGAAATGTGTAATAAGTATACAGAAGCGTTTATAGGTGCTGCATACATTCCAGCACTGTAATGTAAAGGAAGGTAGAATTTATTTTTATACCACATTCCCCTCTTTGCTTGTATTATAGAACAAAGCAAAACTTGTAGGAAAGATGCTGGAAACGATAACTTGTCTTTACACAAACCTTTACGAGCAATTCTGCGGAAGAAATATGATTCAAGAGCATTTACATACACGCATGTTGTAGTACCGGTCAATTTTAGGTTCTTTTAGATCCTCTATCTGCTATACGTTATAAATTTACGGAAACTATTATCTCAAAATGAAAAGTTGTGGTTATTATTATTTTTTGTTATATGATGAAGAAAACTAAAATAACTAAGGTTACTTTATAATTGCAATGTATAATACCAAATCAACAGTTCAATGATTATTCTTACAATGTAGATATGGAAATATAGCAACACACAGAGTACATTATTTGGGCACTTTTCTTGATGTTTCTATAAAATTACAATATTACAACTGAAACTTGTTAGTAAGAAGACAAATAGAAATAGTGCAAAATAACACTCTTTCTACTATTACATGGTAACCCGCAGTAAAGGTCTAGCAATTAATTATGATGGCTATAAAGCATTCCCAACGGTTGAAGCAAGTGTGGAGAATTTTATGATCTGTCGAGTTGTGTAATTGTATCCAGTGAGAGAGGGTTACAGTGTGGATATTCACAAGTGCCAGCGGAACTCATGCAAGAGACTGGAAATAATGCACAAAATGAAATTTAATCTGTAACACATAATGTGGTAAAATGATCCTAATTCTAACGAGATTTCAGATTTCGTGCAGCTTGTAATTTCGAAGAAAAAAAACAGTAATAATGAAATTAGCAGCTTCTATTGAGTGTTAAATAAGTATTTCACTGACTTTGATCTAGAAGGAAACAAAACAAAATGTTGTTTAAAATTAACGTTCCAACGTGGGTATTAACTATGGTAGTACTACTTAATATCAGACAAAGCTTATAATCAAAATTCATTACGTTACATTTAGAATAGAAAATGCTCAAAGAGTTTGTTAACTTAAGTATTTTGACTACGGTATACTTTACCAAGGTAATTTATGCACAGAATTTACTGCAACTTTAAAATTGATGATTTAAAACACATTTAAACAGGATACTGTATTCGAACAACTTCATTTTCTCAAACTAATGCTTTGATTGCATTTTCCCGGAGTGAAGTTAAGTGCCCTGCAGTGTCAGCAACAACAGGATTACAGTACGTACTGTTAAAAGAAGCTTTAACCAAAAATGTTTTCATTGAAAGCAAAATGAAGCCAACAAAACCCTAAAAGCTTATGGAGAGAAACAAAGAGCCGCCAATGAAATGTTTTAATGGCTTAATGTATACTTTTTCATGTTTCGATATAAACTTCAGTGCTTCCCGAAACAGCGATAACAAAGAGGCCATATGTAATTAACAAAAAGTTAACTTATGCAAAAGCATTGACCAAACACTGTGTTCCTTTAAAACATACACGAGATGCCATCAGTCCTTCAGTTTATAGTGTAATATGTAACACGAATATACAGAAGCATACATTATTTTATAACGGCCCGTAAATGCCTCGATTTACAACACATACGGCCTCGGTGTTAGTCTTTACAAGCGTTTCTCTATCACGCGTTATGATAAACATTGCCTTTATCCCATACCGTCGTAAAGTTTGTATCACGCAACCACTCTCCCCTGAAATAGTAGAGAACCTAAATGCTCCGGTCGTTTTGTAAAGATGCAGCTAGTACAGGGGCATGTTGAAGTAACGTATGGATTTTCACTTAATATTCGGTGACCGAGGAAATTTATAGATTATGATCCTACCAACCGTATTTTTGGTCGTACGAGTACATGAAGCAAACGTTCTGAATATTAAAGTGAGTAAAAGTTTGTCTAGGTCTACTGGGAACGTCTAATTGCAAACTTCAAACATTAAGAAGCACCGTATATTAATCTTCCATCAAGGAATTAATCGATCATTTCATTCCATTAAGAAGTTTCTTTTATAGAAAGGAAACTCAAAAGCATAATTTCAAACTCTTCTATACTACACAGTATGGCTAGGAAATTGAAAACGTATTATTTCATAAAATTAGTAGAAAATTAATAACTGAGGGCAATGACTTCATTGCAACCACACGAAATTGTGTAATTTTGAACGAGTTTTTGCTCTTGATTATCCTTTTTGACCTTTTACTGTTCCAACCGAGAGCTGTTTTTCAAAACGAAGTAAATAACGTTGGTTAACTTACTATTTGCCTCTTGGTTATTGACTTCGGAAGACAACTTTCTATAATTTTATAAATTCCAGAAAAGTAAAATTAAACCATATAAATGTTTTTTTAGCTAAATACTAATCAACTAATGTACCTTGACATTTTAACGATGTTTAATCAGCTGATTTAAAACTTCGTCACAAGTAAAGAGTTAACTTTTTTGTTCTTTCAAACCTATATCTTGTGCTTCTATAAAGCACTTGACTATTCCTGACGCATCGTTATACATCCCAACGATATTAACTCGTAAATTGTGTGAAAGTTTCACCAAGAGTTTCATTTCAACAAACTATATATATATATATATACACAACGAAGTTAGAATACCTACTTTAGAGGAGTAAATAATTCAAACGTAATTGCAATAACAGGAAGGTTCTATACCTCACGTCTATGAAACATTAATGCGAAATAATGATTAGCTTCGATATATGATTGAAAGTTTACTGCTTTATAAGGACAATAAAGTAATACTTCAAAGACATTAAAGTAAACTTTAGTAGAGCTGTCATAAAACGGATGTTAGTACAAAATCATCCAATAATATATTATAAATAACTGTGCTAGCCTAAGAATGTAGTTTAAAACAACCTTCCTTTTAATTCTGAAGTAGAGCTTTTACTCAGCCTATGATATTTACAATTCAATTTGAAGTACAGCTATTTCTCTTTCCAATTCTTACATCCTTTCAGTATATTATATATGATATGCAATAAAGAGTTAGCAAACACTCGGGTTGGATATTACAAAGCAAATATTTATACTTTACAAGCAGAATGACAAGTATATGAAGGGAAATTCGATAAGAAAATACGAAAGTAAACAGTATTAATAAATGGATGAAGTTTTGCGGTAGAATAAAGAGAATTCGTTGAGAACTGGGCACAAATACTAAATTAACAACAGCACTGTTTGATATGTGAATGATAATTCCTACAGTTCGAAACACGTGGTAGCGAAAGAGGATGGAGTTTCGCACTTGCCACACCACTTCCAACCTAAACACACAACTATGCTGGATTCACTCAAATATTTCCACTCCAAAATCTACGACGTCTGCGCACTCAGACCTTCACCCACTGCAGCACTTGTCATTACACCCAAATTAAGAGGCGGCAATACGCAAGATACCCTACACAATTGGAGAATTTATAATTGTGACATGAACAAGTTTATATACAGGTGCTGACAACGATTATAGTAGCAGCCTCATGCAATAGAAGCGATCATGTCAGCGTTCTCTTCCCCCCTTGTATGCTGGAAACGAAATGATTTGCATAATTTCTTCCCTGTTTAGTGGAGCGAGTAAAGCAGCAGTTATCTCATTAACAAACATGCTATTCTGTAATGTGTGGAAAGTTTGCAAACAAATTTGAGGGGAGTTATCAAATGAATGAGAGAAACTGTGGATAACAGTAATTAGAATGCTTTGCAACAGCACGTTCTACCTATTCGACACTAAACGCTGTTCATTTAATTATCACGGAACCCAGTTCAGCGCTATCAGTCGCTAGATGTTAATTATAGACAAACTGTGACTCAGTACCTTTATTTGTGACTCAATAATATATATTTTTTAGAATTAAATGATTATAAATCAAGACTCCCTGAACCTCATACATTAATGATATAAAACACTTGACACAGTTTTTTAGTGAACATTATATTTCATAAAATATTACAAATTTCATGTTTTGCTTTGTTTTGAGAGCAAAATATTATTTAAATACTTGCATACATAAAATTTCATTCTGTGTTGTTGCTTACAGATAAGATTTTCCAGTTTTCTTTCAGGATTCTGGAATGTTTGGTGTATTGTTCAAAATTATTATAGTAGCTGAGATATTTAAAAAAAAAACTAGATTAGCTCATTATAATGTGGAATTTAATGAAAACGTAAAGAAGAATGAAATAACTATAGACGCTGTACTACAACCCATGTTTTTTCAGCTTAAGCATCTTCCAACAATAAAAGAAACATCACAAAACCAATCGAAAAAGCTACGGCTTTCAACCATAAAAATATCTCTTAAATATCTCCAAGACGTTACCTCATGTTTGGAAAGCGATCGAAAATACATCAATTATTTGTTGCAATCTATTCAGATGCTCCCTATATCCCTTGGTAGATCTTAAAACCGTTTTGATCTCTCTGTATAAAATGAGTGTAAGTTGTGAAATGTTATTGGAATCATGTAAGTGTTTGTGGGAAGGGATGAAAAGCAATTTCAAGAACGACCCCCTCCTCCTCCGGCCCACCCATCTCTCCCTTTTTCCTTCTTTCATTCCTTCAATCCTAGGATGGTGATTGGGTAATCTGACACATGTCAGACTATCACTATATCTCCAACATAGTGAAAAATGGATGCGGAACACAAAACAATATCCTCTTCGATCACAGACAGTTCCAGAGGAAAAAATCAGGAAAAAAATTGTGACCAATAATTATTGAAACGATCAGTTGTTTTAACCTCTAATACTGTAATATAATTATTAGTTGCAGTCTACAATGGCTTTTAAAATTTATTATCATGAAATTAATTTATTTTAAATAAGTCTACAAAGTTGATTAAAAATTCATGTTTTTATTTGCAAATTTTATAAAGGAGGAAGTTTCAATAACAGGTCGATGAACATGCAATCACTTGCTGCACTGTATTTGCTTCCCCGTAAAAATTAAACACTGTACTTATCATAAATAGCAGGTAAACAGTGAAAGCATTCGTGCTTATAAAAAGAGATTATACATATTACAGTAGCACTGTAAAAGCTACACGAAGACTACAATTACCTAAAAACGACAAACATTGATAAATTTAATATCTTATAAAACAGTACATCAGGCTTACGTAAATAACTTCTACCACCAGCTGATCAGTATTAGAAGCATGTGCAACAAAAGTGGAAGGTACTTAATTCTGAATTGATGTATTTTTGATTAAAAGGTAATTTCTTCAATAATTCTAAATATGAGCATTTTGGAAAAAAGGTCATTTGAATGTTGTTCCGTTCTTTTTCAGTATTTCGGAGTGCGATGAGAAAAAAAGAAAATTTCTTTGTGGTATTTTCAATAAATATGATTTTCTCCATCTTCCAGGAAATGCATGCAAAAGCTATCCGACACATACTTTAGGTAAAAAAAATTACAAATAATACTGTTAAGACGAACAAATCATACATCATCAATGACAATAATCTTAATGAAGCAGAGGAACAAATTCCACCTCTTCTTTTATTCTAACCTTCCTTGTTTCCACCTCTCAAGACCTCTAACGCAACAGTTATCTCTCCATGGAGTCCAATAAACTCAAATAACTCCGCTATATAAGCCCCTTGTTTCAATACAATTATCTTGATACCTATTAACTCTATAATCTACTCCTCTCTCACTCCGTTCAGCTCATCTCATCAGCAGATAGTGAGGATGGTATATTTGCCGATATCCAATTGCAGGACATACATGCAACGCCAACTAATTAAATTACCAGGAGTGGTATAGATAGCAGTGTAGAGTATATATAGCTGAAGGAAGGATGGGAACTCAAACAACAAACCTTCACACTAATCAAACACAAAAAATAGCAACACGATAATGTGCTGTGCAATGTTCAAATTAAATTGTTGATGCTGGGAATTGGTTGATCTGTTATTGGAATTCTCAGCAAATGAACAATACTGATGGAAGGGAATTAAATGTTATCTCTGATATAACACAATATTATGTAGCAGGCTGTGCTAAAACTCGCTCATTTCATATTCTAATTCATATGAAATTAAAACAATTAATTATATAACTATACAGTTGTGATGTGAGTTAGCTTGCGTACGGTCAGGTTGATTTATTTTAATACTATTATTATTATATTATTATTATATATCATGTAGTATTTTTATACACTTGATGAGGTTAATTCAAAATGCATCTAGGAGTAAAAACCGCACAAAAATGTCATTGATATTATTCATAATATGGATCTTGTTGTCGATTTCATATATATAAATTTGAACTTCTGTCGACAAGATAATGATCAATGATTTGGTATTCCAAATTCAAAAAGAACTATTATGTTGGCAGTACTGTTGCGTTCTCAGCAACATAGTGAATTAAAAATATACCTATTTATTTCCAAGCATAAGCTATTTTTAAAATATTTCAGAATATATCAAAACATACATAAAGAACGTATACTGCATTCACTTATACTACAAGTAGAATTATATTTGATTCATTGGTGGCCAATGGTGAATTTATATATAATTATATATATATATATATATATATATTAATAATAATTATATATATATAACAATAATATTGTACTAATATTGACTTTACAAAATATTTAACTGAATAATTATTATTTTTCGCACAATAATAAATTAATAAATAAAATAAAACAATGCATTTGGACCCCTAGCTGTTTCGAAGAAATGTTTCTAATAGATTATTCTACCATATTGTATGCCAACGAATGTAGTAATAAATCTATCGTGATTTTGGCCTGGGGTTACTGTACGAGTAAAAATATCTGATAGTATATAATGTTCATACATGCATATGATTTACAACAGTAGCAGTTTATCTCGACAAAATTGATTTCACTATGAACATTCATTAATCAAAAAGAAATAAAGGGATGTACTTCGAGTACATTCCTGAGCTCAGAAATCTCTTTATCCAGATATTCATGTGCAAAGTACAATTTTAGTAATACCTTGAAAATTACATATCCAAAAGCGATCGATAACATTTAAAGATACTATATAGGTCTAACGTAATATACGCATTAACCAGAATATGTAATTAATGTTAAAATAGTTCAAATTTATATAAATGACTTCACTTCGATGGACCATGGAAACGCAGAAAAGTTGAGGAATAGTAAGTAAACATTTTTGAATGAATAATATGTCAGTTGCAGTTTTTAATGTTAGAGCAATATTACACAGGCTGGAGCAGAAAAAGTCCGATTTTCAGACAGCAATATTTCAAAAACTGTTTGAGCTGGAAACCTGAATCTAGCACCAAATTAAAGCTGTCTCAGTTCTCTTTCCAACAATGCATGGATTGCGGGATGAAAAACGACAGTTTCGTAACCATGGCCAATTTACAAAAAAAAACGAAAATAACAGTTGTAAAATGAGAAAAAGGGGGAAAAAAATAATTTTTCTTGGATTATAAAGGGGTAAATTTTTTATTTTGGATTGAGAAGTTTAAGATGGTGACCTTATTAATCCATTACTGCACGCAATATTTTTCTCTACCTTGAAATTAACGTTGAAATCTAATTTTGATAAATTTATTCTATGCAGAAATTTCTGTGTCCTTCATATTCTGCTTTTTAATACAACAACGAACAAATTTTTTCTGTTGGTATAGCATTTACGAGGTAAATGTGTACATGTGAGAGCAAAAATACACCCTGAAACATTTTTTAATTTATTTTATTTTTTTAACTTTTTCTCACTTTACAACTTTCATTTTCGGTACTTTTTGGAGAATTGGCCATTGTCATGAATCTGTTGTATCTGATCCAAGAACCCATATCGACCCATATACTATAGGGACAGAAAATTGATAGAGCTTGGGTGGTAGATTCAGTTCTCGAAGTCAAACTGTTTATAAACTATTGCTGCTTGAACGTCGGTCCAAGTTTTTCAGGTCCACCCTGTATTTATGCTACAGATTGAAAACGTTTTAAAAAATTCACATGTAACTATCTTTGAAAATGATGACTTTCAGAAAATATCGATAGATGAACTTAATTAAAATAATTTGAGAAGTGCAAGAAATTAGAAGATTGTATTACAATTGCAAAAGTTGGTAAATGTGATTCATTAATACAGTTTGACTGGCGATATACAATATCTCGGATAAATAATTGTAATATCCTATTATTACTGAGACTCAATTTGTAAGATTACATGTCGATACACATTTTCTTCTATATTATCTTAGTACAGTATACATAATGTAAAGGAAAAATTATATACATTACTTTACTTAAATATTTATCCTGTAATCGAAACACTCTACATTTTTCTTTTTTTACTATCAAGCAACCGATAGTTCGATTGCCTTTGTAGAAATTCCACAACTGAAATAAACGAAACACAAGTTGTCTATAATTCCCCTTACCCAATAATAAATCCTCTTCCGTTGTCTTTTACTCGTAAATACTTCCGTGGGTCGATTCAACTTCTTGCTCAATAACATCACAATCCTGTTGTACTCTTGATAGAGGAAAATATTTCATTCCCTTATCGCACCACACGTTATTAGTACTTCATAACAATGCTCATTTATTATTTGCATTAAAATGTTATCTTGTGTCGTGAAGAGAATAGAGCTTCCTCTCAGAGAGAACAATAAATAGAACGACAGTGTCGCTTCCCCAGATGCGCCACACTTTCTTCTATACACTAATCAAACACTTCACTCTTATTAGCCATAAAAATCGTTTCTACACAACAAAAGAGAGGATCTATATATGGACTACTTAATGCTAAGAATGCAGTCTTTTCTTATTGGTTCACGTCAGTCATGCAATTCTCAAATAAGGCGGAAAGTCTCCATAACAACTAGGAAACATAAATAGAAAACTTCAGCAGTCTAAACGGTTCCATCACAAAATTGCATTATTATTATATATATCCACTATCGGTGAACCACATTTAAAATGGCATCAGCAAACCACGGAGAGAACGATAAATCAATACATTTCAACATGTTTGGCATATAGCAATACAACTATCATAAACGCCTCTAATTTCTATATTTGTAAAAGTACAAATCATCATACTATTTTGCACGTACATCACATTATAACTCGCGTTCCGTCCTCAATTCTTTTGTAGGACTGAATTATCACAACTGCACGTTTCATGTGTACTCCAATATCAGTGACCTACAAACTGATTTACTTCTTTCTACTATACTATGCAATAATGACAAGAAACGAATCATGAAGTAGTAAGCTTGCGTGGAAAATAGCGAGCAACTGTCAAGAAAGTCTCCACAAATCTTGTCGGCCTCATAAAGAACAAGAAAGTATATATATTTAAACCACTGAAAGTGGGATTATGTACACCGTAGCAAACCACTTGCCGCAAAGGAACAAAACTTTCTGTATAAATTGCAGGAAATGTCACGGTATAGTGAAATAGAGAGTTGTAACGTTCTTATCTGCCCACTGACACAGCTATAATTTTTTTTTTTATTCCGAGTTATGTTTGTATAGGTTACACAGTTTTACTCGCTTAATATCGATTTCAAATGAAGTTTTTTTAAACATTATATAAAACATGAGAAATGACCACGTGTGAAAAAAATACACTTTATTCTATCGATTACAGATTTGTTATGAATAACTTTACATAGGCTATTAAATAATAAAGTTATAAAGCGACGCAAAGCTCTACAGATTTTAAGTAAGAAGATAATGAATTAATGTTGTATTTTACTTATCGTACATATCCGTAATCAATGTTTTAATTAAATTCGCAATATTCATAACAAAAAAAATGAGGACAGGCTTATTCACTTTAATACTGCATCTGCCATGCATTGACTGACTGCGTTAACATACTGCAGACATTACATACTGTTTATCATATTTAAATTTATTATTCTTTATTTCTTCGAGAAAACAGAAAATACTTTAAGTAAAGTTAAATACATTATGAACCATCCGAGTAATCGATTTCTATAAAAACAGGGATAGAATGAGGAAAATATATTTTGACCTAACACTCATTGCAGATGAGTCAAGGCCCGATATTGATACAGATGACCATGGATATAACACTAAGACACTTTGTGTTAGTGAGGCATTATCTATAGGTCACTGGTTCATACTGTGTTAACTGTGAGTGACTCCTAAATACAGTAGCACACCTCATCATTGTGACTCAAGTGACATAATGGCCCATCCAACTCTGCGCTGAAATTATTTTAAATCAGCTGCCTATCCGAATAAAACACACAGAAAGTGACAATAAATAATCATGATAAAATGTTATAAAAAACAAAATGGAACAGAAAAGTCACTTTCAAATATTGAAAAGTCATTTTTGTTCTATTTGGAAGAAGCAACCAATAATTTTCCTGGATAATGGCTTTCAAACCCACAATATGACATTTTTGCTTTCTTTCTGAAAATGATATTGAATCACGGAGGTTCCTATACTATACTATAGCTCAATGGTTTATGACATTAGAAAGAAAATTGAATTTCAATCATTTTGTTCTTTTAGAGTTTCACTTTCATTAAGGAAGAATTGATAAAAATTTAAAGTATTATTGCCACAGAAATATGGATGAAGTTTGAAGTTATTCGATAATATAAGGAACCATTTTTAAAAGTGACATTATCACACACTTTGGGTATTTTGATAGCGCAAAATGAAAATGTCGATTCTACATAAATTCAACGTGATAAACGGAAACAGAAAACACAATACTATTTCAAGTAACTTAATGTTCCATATTTTATCATCGGTTTACATTTTTATTGCTCATATAATTTCGTGTTGCAATAAACAGGTAACTTTAACTAATTTAAAAGTATATAAAACACGAAAATGTGTGTATTCCAATTCTCAAGCTATCAATTGATTAGACTCGGGTATAAACGAACTTTGCTACCCTCAAGAAGACTATAGGCCTAGATAGAGAATTCGTCAAACATGAAGATATATCTCGCCACCAGTTTGTTGTTAGGGAATAGTAAATGTTGCCACAATAGCAGTAATAAAAGATTCTTCCGTAGGAAATTGTATTCCCAAAACTCCATGAGCTTATTCAGTTCCCTACACGAACTCTTTTCAATCTCTAATATTACAGATATACTGTATATCAGATCACCCTCGTATTATGCTCCACGAATATGAAGTTTCGTACAGTAAACTTCGAGGGCGTTGCTACAAAATTTAAGATATAACAATTATTTGACTGTTTATTTATAAAATGAGAAAAAAAATCCCTTTATTCCGTCTTAATAACAATTTCTTAGAATTTCCCATTTTTCATTGCGAAATAGAACATTAACTTCCCCTAAGTAACAGAGGTTAGTGAATAGAACTATGGCACAGTACATTGCCACGTCAAAGTGGAAGTTTTTACTGAATCATTAACAGAATTCATATTTTGTTACCTAACTCAGCATGGTTTTATTTATTTATTTGACTGATTTATAGCTATTTGTATCGTTGTAAAAATCACGAAATATCGAAATGAACATAGAAAATAATAAAGAGAATGAACCATTGTTTTGATGATTTTCTACCTTCATTATTTCCCAAGTTTAGATATTCGTAAATCATACAAATTATAGTAATTCAGTAGTCTTCATATCATGTGAATTTTTAAGAAATCGTTAAAAATTTAATTTTGAATTAAGCAGTCAATGAAAAAAATACAGGCCTGAGTGTGCACGTGTCCAAAAAAAAAAAATGAAAAAAAAATCCGTCGAGTAAATTCTATATTTTATTTATATTTTTAACGATTTCAGAGATTTACATAAAAAAACTAACGAATAAGTTACGAGTTTGTAGTCAACAAATAACCGATAAATATATTTTCAATGGTAATGGATAATTATTAATAATTATGTTTGCATCACAAATAACGGAAATCAATGAATTTAGTAACTAAACTTTCAGCCTTTACTGTATAATTAAAAGCTTCAGAAAACAGTTCCTTCTTTCCCTTACAACTCTCTTTAAGATTAAAAAACTGTACTCTGAGTTGTTACTATAACTACTGGTACACAAAGATGTAACACTTGAGTTTAATTTTTCTGACACCATGTATGGTACAGCTTGTTGTACCAAATTTCGGAACTTTATTTCAACAACAGCTATTAAGAGATCGTTGCCTTCCAACCAGCTTCTCCAAAACGAACACAGATGGCAGTGACAACCAGTACTCTCTTCTGCAACTGCAATGCCTCAAACGGTAGAAACAGCAACCACTGGTACGAGCTGCTCTTATTAAAGGAAAACTTTTTAAAATAGCACCTAACTTTACGGACGGGAATGAAAGGCAAAAAAGGTTTAAGAGTACCTTTCTGTGTAATTAAGAACTGGTTAAGAGTTTACAAACTAACTGAAAGCACTTAAAGTAACGGAAAGAAACAAAAGTATTGTAATTTATTTACTGCTAGAAATCTAATATTACGATTTTTATTCACCTCAACCTTGACTTTTGTTTGAGAATGAAGGTTTCGTTCACATATCACTGCTAATAAGAGAATGTTCTTTATTATTATGAAAAACTATAAAATATATTATGTGACATACCATTTATGAAAAAAATGTTTATTATGTTTTACAATTTCCCTATTAGGCGTTTATGTCCATTACTATTTAAACATAGACTAAATGAAATGAAAATGATTTTTAAAATGCCTTCATTAGATAATGAACTTATAAGGTACGAAATGCTCTTATTAAAGGGAAACTATATATTTATGTTCATATTAAAGCATATTATAAATTAATAAGGTAACAAGAAATTGCTGAATGACTCCACGCTATTACTTCTTCTTACAATAGGGTTTATGCAAATTCTCATTTTCTCATAGAGCATATTTTACTTTTTGACAGCAATGAAATATTTTGATAATCATAATAAATTATAATACTTGAATTTAATAGAATATTGAAGAAAAAACATTTTAGTAGTCCCACAACTAGTCTTTTACTCCTCCAAAGTTACACCTAACAAAAATAACATTATCGGAATAACATAACATCAAACAGCCAATATTGATTTTTAAAAGCCATTTTTATATAAAAGCATCAATTGACATCAACTATAGTGCTAAGAATTTTGCACAATGGATATTGGAAATTGCAGAAATGAAATTTTCTCTTAATATATATATTCAGGAATTACATATTTCGGATTATTGAAAGAAAGATGTGTGGGTGCAGTAAAACTTTCCTGTTTTTTTTTATTTTGGCCGAGAAGAAAACTTGAAAATAAATCCCTTTTATCTTTACAATTTTCATTATGCTGAAAAAATTACCTGAATACAGTTCATAAATAACTTACTTCTATCAATATGAACTTTGATATCCCCCTTTCAATACAGTATTATCTCACTAAAACATCATGCAACCTTCAATAGTGTTTCGTGGAACTGTTTTCTTTTTAAAATTTCATTTCATTTTACACAAACTCTTATCTTTTTATTTCTCTATTCATATAAAGTCTGTAAGAGTGATATGAAGCATTCATAGAGTTGCACGATACCATATAGTTTTTCATATGGAGATATCAAAGCCCTCTGACTCTTTTGATATTCAAATGCTTCGTCTCGAGCAAAGGATTTGGTAAATCTTGTCTGCTGCATCATGAAATTCAACTTGAATACAGACACAATGTCATTTGTGTTATTGAATGTAGCATGAAGGGTTTGTTATGAGCGGATGTTAAATGATAGATTCATGGGGAGGGGAGGGATATTGTTTTATATAGATGTCGATCAACTGATGAATACTTTATTTAACAATGAGGTTTAAATATTTCTATATACTTTATAATGACTTAGATTATATATGGTTAAAATAAATATTTGCGTTAGAGTTAAATAAAAAATGAAGAACTTACGCTAATTGATCATGATAAAGCCCAAGAATAAATTCAGACAATTATACTAACATTATAGCAAGTTTTCTCAAAAATAAATCATTAAAACTTTCGCGTAAAATGCAAATTCAGATTTCTTTAACATAAAATAATGACACCCTCTTGCATAAAACACAGACTAGGTCTATACAGTTCAGTACAAAAAAGAACTCTTGATTTAATGAAAGGACATTCAAAACTTTTTTGCTTTTAAAATATTTATGAGCTACATGTAAAGGCTAAAAACATGTAAAGGCTAAAAAACGCAGCAGTACATGTTCCCAGTAGAAAAAGTCTGAATTTGATATTGCTCCATTCTCCCAGCACCAATTTATTTTCTGACTCCTTTTAATCAGAGAAAACTAAATAGAGCGTATAGAATAGTATTGTATGAAGTGAATGTGGAAAAGAGATGTAAATACTGTAAAACCACGCCGGAAGGTAGGAGACGTTGCCAAATTCTACAGCAACAACTACCATGCCAACTTCTAAAATAATATATCATCAGCAGTTTTGTGGTGAAAGATACTCACAACTGAGAAAATACTATTTTGTAGGCCAGTAGTCTTAAAAGATGTATTAATGAGGTCAATCGTTAGCATTGCTACAGAAAAGTTTACAAAATCTATATCAAGTTTAAACAATGTCATTCCGTAAAAGAAAAATACTGAATTATGTTTAACGTGATATCATCAACTGTGTTAGCACTTCCTAGAATTAGAGGTACGTTGATTTTTTATATATATGCTATAAAAGGAATCGTGATACGATTTTTAAACTCGTCTGGACATGCTATTTCGTGATATTTGATAAAATCAAGATAGCTCTAACGTAATAGTTAACCTTAACATTATAACGTAACAATTAATCGTGGTGCTTAACATTAACTACGAAGGAAATTACTGAAAACTAATAAGTGTTTTATTAAGAACAAGAAATTTGTCATTATTATTTAAAACTTTCCATAACCTGAGTACCGTGATTTTTAGTGATAATATGGTGTTAATTTATAGTTTTGTAGTGATGTAGTCTTGTAACTGTAGCAACAGCGCATTATATTAAAATTGGTTATTGGACAATTTATTTTTTCGTTTTCTATTTTGACTTGTTCATTTTATAAGATGTTTTGAATAGTTAAAATGTAGTTTTACATCAAAATGAAAATCCATAATTCGTAAAAAATTTGAATAAAATGTTCCGGCGTATTAACATAGCTTTTATATAGTTCCTTTATTGTCAATTTATGCATAGCTTATTTCCTAACCTTTTGCATCCATGAGGGCAGACTGGAGGAGTCGGAGAATGATATTTCTGGTGATATAGTGTCAACGTGGGAATCGAAGCGCACCACCTTTTTCGTGCGTCGCTCTGGACCCAGGCAGAGGGAGCACATGTCGGCAGCATGGCCTAAGGCAAGTCATCAGCACCATCTAGTCACACGCGCACGCACTACCGGAAAAGTAGCACTCACTCATTCATAGATGTGTCGTATTGCGCTTTTGCGATTGCGCAGTCACTCAATTACTGAAGTTGCCAAAGCAAATTATTCACCGTCGTGACGAGAAGGAACGTGACTCTCAAGACAACAATCAACTTTTCAATTCCAACATCATTCTGTTGCAGTCGCTCGCCGTTAGAGGAGCTGCAGTCCAACACGAGATGCAATCTGACAAGTTGCACGTTCCATGGGGAAAAACAACTTCACACCGAATTACTCTTTTCCTTGGAAGGAGTCATTTACAAGAATGGAATTTCAGACGAAGGAAAAATTAGCACATCAATAATGTACTTCCTTGCAGAGATAACAAGTTAACATCAGTAAGCCAGACGAATGTGAAAAGGGATTCCAGCTAATCGAACAGCAAATCCAATCAGTTCACATTCCAAGAAGGAAACGCAGAAGAACATATAACTATCTAATCTGCCCCAATATCAAAACTTTTAAGCAAAATGCCGAAATACAGTGATGTAAATTCTCTATTGAATAATTGAAATGTAAATAAATGCTAACTCCTAAAATACCATTCTCTCCTCAGTATTTTTCCCCACTAAATTCGGATTCCATTGTTTCCTTTAAGTACAGGTAGGGTATAGTAAAAATCTAAATAAATCCGATCCCGTTTGAAAAGGCAAAACTTCAAAGGATTTGAATATTCAAATTATCACATTTCCAGCATTTTTAGTTAGCAGTTTCTCGTTTTGGCAATGCAATTTGCATACTGTTACATACTGCTATAATAAAAAGAGACATTCTATGTCTCACAGCAATTAACTGCGCCATTTTGGGCGAGGAAAGGCTCATTATTGATTTGAAGATTAAAGTAATTAAATTATTTCTCTCTGGGTTTCAAGTACAACCAATATAAACAGATTAACAGCAAGCGCAAACAAATTATTCTCCGTCATTATAGAACCACAGCAGACAAAATGAACAATGCACCACTCAAGCCAATTGTTGTACACAAAAGGAGTTCGGTGCAGTTATATTGATGCAGAGAAATGACTGTCAACATTCCCTTTAATACTTGAGTAGGATAAGCAAACATTCATTCTGGAGCAGAGTCAATGAATTTGTGGTTTCGCTCCAGTAAGTGGTGATGTATTGATTAATTGTGGGCTGAAAGCAATGCAATAAACCAATTAAAGTCATTTCATAGTTTATACTTCTAGGTGAAGTATCAGTATTAGTTTTATTTGTTTTAGCATTAAGAGAGTGCAATAAACTAATTTCGTGAGGGAAAATGTGTGATAATTTTAAATACTGAATCGTATCTACGTCACAATGAAATTTATTCCCACACAGATATTGATATTTAGGAATTTGTATTGCACAAATAAGGAATAATTGAAATAAATCGTTTTTTTTGTTTATGATGTACATGCATATGTAAGTGTTGAGCAACATATTTCACTGCACAGCAACCATCTCAGTAATCATTAAAAGTAAATTTAACACCGTCATAAAAATCCATTTAGATTATTTGCTCTTAAAAGAAATGAAATATCTGTGCACTTAGCAATTCCTCTAACTTTGTTATTATTACACCACATGGTATTTGTACTATCTGCCCACTCACTAACTATCCACCATCTTTTATCAAGTGTGTGATCGTTAACTGTAAAAATTCTTGTTCAGAACACCCAACAATATCTCATATAAAATCCGCGAGAGAGCAATAATTCTTTCTCTTCTTCCGTGAAAGCCATTTTCGTCACCTTTATCACACAACTGTTGCCATGCATGAATATTCACAGGAAGAAAAGGGAAGATACAAAAATTTGAGAACAATTTCAGTGATGGCAAGAGATAAGGAATTTAAGTTATGTGTAAAAATTCGTTTTTTGTACAGTCGACAGATTTTGTTAGCTTACATCACTCTACAGAACATGATGATCAGCTCCCCAATGTATGCAGAATATTCACCTCTTAAAACTTAATTCAATTTTGAGATCACCTTCCTAAACTCTTTGAAATTCAGTCTAGCTTCCATATGTCATTGTCAAATACACAATTTAAAAATAAATACATTTCAAGATTTACTTTTCATAAGGTAAAAAAAAAAAATATTAGTAGATTTTAAATTTTTCAACCTTCTAAAAATATACTCCTTTTAGCAATTTTTTCAATTCCGCTTGTTTAAAATAGTTTGTCAAAAAGATCATCTTTAATAATGTGCATTTTTCGATTGGTAAGGTATATGAATGGAAATAAACGAGCTAAAGCATTTCTGAAAAAATTGAAAACTAAATGAAATTCTTTCTTGAAAAGCACAGCCACATTTCAAAGAGTTATTCGAAGTCGGACGTAGTAAAATATTTCTGAAAAACCACCAGCAACACTTGTGCAGTAGAACTGTCTCGAACGGTAGGAGATAAGCCGAGGAAGAGTGTAGATACTTCGTGAACCGTAGATCGATTGCCCAAATTTCCTGTAGCAGGGAATGTGTAAAGGTCTACTAAAAGCATTGCATTTTGAATGGTTTGTGCGGTTTTCTTAAAAGCATACGATATCTCTCCAAGGACATTCTCCTAAGAGGCGCATTTCACTCTAAGCTTCTCTCCCGGTTCCACATAACCACCTACTACCACTATCAACATATGGAGGGGGGGGGAGGT
>JAQIWE010000042.1:0-39628 GCA_034698565.1 Campodea plusiochaeta
TCAATAATAATTGCAGTATTTTGAAAATGGGACGATGTTCCCGAAACATGTCAATAAAACAACAATCTGCTGGAATGGTCTAAATATATTATTTTTATTATATCTTCTTACATCAAATGTTAACGTCCAGCACATCATCATGAAAATTAACGTATGAGGTAATCATTATTTGAAACTTGCACAGATTGCATGTTAGTTTTTTTTTTACAAATTTGATTGCTAAATTACAGTTTTTTTTATTTGAGCAAAAATTCTTCTTAATCAAGATAAATATATATTCACTGAAAACATTCATAAACAGTTCTTTTTATGTCATTATGTGTCATAAATAAGTGCTAAAATAACTTTTACCATACTCAACATGAGATAATATAAAGTTGAGAATTTGCCCTGACATCCTCAAGTCAAAGGGTATCAGTAATTAGTTGACTTTTGATATTTATGGGAGCAGTAGTTAGGTTATCATGAAAATATTAAGTGAATTGGTAAGAAATATGTTTTGAAACTTTTATGACATCATAATGTCTGGATGAAGTAAGAAGTATTGTAGTAGTAATACTGGTAACGTAATGGAATTATTACTGGCTAATACTGGTTGAAAGCTGTTCAGTTTTAGAAGGACGTTTCGATTGGGGTTTTTGTTGCAGAATATTAGTTCATTAACTTATATTACGTTTTGCTATAACACTGAAATTTTAGAGTATGATAAACTGTGTAAAAACTGTGCATCATAGGTAAAAAAAATACAATTTAAAAGAATTATGACATCATTACGAAAGAGGACGCACTAACACTTTTCAACATCATAATTAATTGGAGTCCATGTGTTTTCAAAGGTCTATATTAAAGTAGAGTTTCACTTATTAGCAGCTTTTTCAAATATCTTCTCTTCAAACTAACAACTTGTTATCATATTAATTAACTCTAACAATAAAGGACAATATTTACTCAACAGAATTTAATTGGAAGTTGATGAAATTGAATTTATTTTGAATAGGTCTGTTAAATTACAACAAAAGAGTAGAAAAGTTGAAAGAAAAATGTTTTTTTTTTAATTACTGCCATATTTTCTAATGGAACAGTTTTTAAAAATATCAGTTTATTTACAATTTGAAATTCAGTATGTTTACATTTCAAATTAAAGTATTCAAATTGTAATCATGAACTTATAAAACAATAATATTTTATTTATAAAAACTATTTTTTTTAGTTTGTTTATATTTTCATACTCTCATGAATAATGATACAGTCATAGTTTCATTATTCAAAGTTGAAAGCATAGGTCAGTAATAACCATACGATTAAAGCAGGAAGTACCCCCATTCTTCCAGATGATGAAAAAGTGCTCATTCATCTATCTACACTTTGTACTTAGTGAGTTATTTTCTGTCACGGAAGTTGTTAGACATATTGTTTGTTGGAATGTTATTCTTTGTCAACCTGTATGTGCATGGATGACAACTCACTTGGCACAAACAAATAGTTTGTTTATGAAACTACTAAGTATAAGCATGACTGTGTTGCACTTTGGTTATGTTCGAATACCATTTCTAATTTTAAAATTGAAAGATACTGGAAATCAATATTGTAATCTTGATTTTAGAGAAACTGACTGTCACAGTTATTTGACATTTACAGTGATTTATTATTTGACAAATTACAGGTCAGATCATAATATTATTTTTGTCCTAAAAGGATTTTCTTACATTACAATTATGATGAACTAACCAACAATCGAGCAACATCTATTTATAAAGAGGTGATGTCTTATTTATTTAGGGAATTCTATAAATAGCTTTGTAGTTTGTAATACAATTTTTTTTTTGAAGTTTTTATAAAGTTTTATTAGGGCATTGAATTTTTATCAACAACATTTTTTAAAGGGTCAATCAGTGATTGGAATTGAAAGTATGTATATTCAATTATTCATGTTTCCTAGTTATCCACAATTTATGTTAATACTGATTTATTCTGGATTTATTCAGTTTTATTATGATACACTTCACTGATAAATTAAACCAGTTCAAGTTAATCTCTCATAAATATTATATTTATATATTGTGTTATTCAATGACAAATGAATAGGTGCAAGAAGCTATAATTAAAGAAGGAAAATGCATAGGAAATAGATCAGAATTTGTTATGCAACTTATTTTAATGCTGTTCTTGTCCATGGGTCTGATGTTTAGTGATTATAAATATTTGATTTCTGAAATGGGTATTTAGTAAACTGGTAAACTAACGTGTTACACATCAAAAATGTAACCACTGAAATATACTGATACAGGAAAAGTTAATAATAATATTACATTCTGCTAAATAATATAAATTACATCTTTTTGAAAAGGGTCTTTTGTGTTACATCATATAGTATTTGTTATATTGCATAAAACAATAATGTACAGTACTACAACATGCATGAGACTATATCTGCATTTATGATCATGTATCCCTGAATATTATTTTCCTATTGCTCAATAAACTAAACACTGCAATAAAAATTTACAATTGTGGAGAGGACTGAATGACCAATTACATTTCTCTCCATAAAACTTTTATAGGTGTTGTAGCATCATAAAAGTGTAATACTGAGCGAATCATCAAAAACTCATGACAATGTAGACTGAAAACCTGGGAAGGTTATTGCAATTTTGTATTTCTCCTGATGTTATTTTTAGCACTGCGATATACTTACAAGTTTTAATTATTCGCAATCAATTGTTTGATCACATGATACAAGCAAGAAGATGATGAAAATTTACGTTACAATTTGACACATGAAAGTGGTTTGTAAACTGATTGTTTTAATAATGTAATTATCCATAACTGGAAAATTTTAACAAGTAACTTATAATATTAAAGTACCTAACATTTATAAACGAACAATATTAAAATTAGCTAAATTATACTTTCTACAAACATTTCCTTGGACTACTGTACCAAGAACATATTTTTAAGTTTATTACTAATCCAGTAGTAAGGATTCAATATTACTTTATAGTGATGTAACACTGAAATGGTTTCGTCTAAATTGATATATATTTCAATACAGTATTTCTCTAACGATACCTTTTACGTGATACAGGTACTCTTTTATATCCCCACTTCCCCTGCTGATGGAGTATTAATTTCCATACTATCCTTTTGAAAGGTTTCCCTTTGAGAGACATAAAGAATTTTGAAAAGAGTTGCGCATCGATTACGATTGGCTGATCGCCTCTTTGTGCTGTCAGTACCCGCAGTGCAGCTTGTGATAGCATCCATCTAATTAATTACTCCCACATCAAAGAGGGGGGGATAGGGATTAAGGCATGGGAAATGACGTCAGGGTCATAATACACACGTATTAAAACAGTCGACGTGACCATTAGGGAATTGGATAGTTCTGAGAAATGTCGAATTGTATATTTGCCCTGACGTGACCCTATATATAGTTCTGTAAGATTGATCTAATTTTAAAGTTCCTTTTAACGAAATGTTTTGAATCTTGATGCAACCCTAAACCTTTTACTGATTTTTCTAAAAATAGTAGAAAAAAAGGATATTAGTTGAAATAAGCATTGGGAAAAAATATGATAAATCTACTTCTGTATTCCAGCTCGCAATACTTATTCGTCAGCAAGAAATAAGATTACATATCTCTAAGAGATTTAAGAATATTTAAGCATGTTGTTAATCTTATTTTTAATAACATAAAATCATTACATTCATTTAGAAACTTCTGATCTGGATTAAAAAGACAATCGTACATGAAATTCTTAAAATTTATTTATTCTGGAAACTATGTTTTCAGTCATAAAACTTCATAAGAGATCCGAACAATATCGCCACCAACTTATCAATTTCTTTACCGAAAGTTAAGAAGATGAAACCCCATCATCTCAATTTCAAATATTTATTCTATTTCTCCTCCTTCTCAATAATAATATCCCCTTTCCACCCCCTTCACTCCCCCTCATCGCCTCTCTCAATCTCATCTGTTTCCACTCGTCAAATATTCCCATCCCCACCGTTCTATATCCTGGTAGGTACTGCAACCACAACTGTTTGAATGTGTATCCCCAAACGAGCTCACCCAGGGGCAGTATAACTGTTGGCTCTGTCATTCTGCGGAGAGTAAATTTCATCCCCCACATATGCCTCCTTTTTACGATTCACTCCCACTCCTCCTGTACCCTCAACTTACTGTGGGTTGGTTGACGGGGAGGGTGGAATGAATCTGGGATGAAAGTGTAACAAATCCAGGAGAAAAGGGATAAGTTTGGAGGAGAGAGGGATTATTTTAGGGGTTTATGGGTGTTAAAAATTTGAGTGTTTTATAAGCGCTCACATAAATTGTATTACTCTTGTTCAGAATAAATCGAAATAAACTTTTTATGAAAAATAAATAATAATTATCCTAAAAAATGATATCGTAAGATGGAATGTCTTAGATGTAAAAAATATTGCTGGAATGCCATTAATGAAACAGAATAAAATATTCTGAAGAGCAAACAATGTATAAAATGCAATGTTTAGAACTTCACTGGAATTAAATCCATGAATTGTGAGTTAAAAGACATCTAACTTATCTGAGAAATCGAAAGACTAAAGATTGATTGATCGAGAAACTGACTGCGATTTTCGTTGTATCGAATCAAATTCATACGAGTGATAATAAGGGATTAGTCGCTTAGTGATATGGTAATAGTCACATTCATACCCACCCCCTTTTTTTTGATAATATTGAAAGTAGTAAAAGTACCAAATCCCTTGAACCGTAGTAGATCTTCACTCCACCCAACTTATTGATCGTTGGTTCGGGTGAAAGAACTCTATCGTTGGAAGCGCTTCTTCATAGGGGGAAAGCTAACCGACGCACTTGACAAAGGGACTTTTAAACACCCCTCGACAGCCAGTACTTGATATCACTCCTTCCTCCATTTTCTCTCCTCTTTCTCTCTGCTCGTTGGTGGGAATATTTGGGAAGTGTTGAAAGAGTATCATGGTTGGTATTGAGATATTTATGGAAGAGCAATGTGTCACAGAAGAATAGGTACTTACTACAGTAGAGGTGCAATGAAATATAGCTGCTTTTCGTATTTCATACGGTAGCTTAGTGCTTAAATTTGATTTTGGGGTTATTAGTTTGTAAGATAATAAATAAAGAGGTCTTAGTACTGTTAGAGATGATAAGTACAATGGAATATTAATAAGTTTCGGGCTATTGGGTGTCGAATAAAGAAATTGTTACTTCAGAAATAAGATTTGGTAAAAACAGTTTTTGTGAAGTCTTTTGAATTATGTGCAATCATTGAATCACATAATTATGAGCTGGTAAAATATTTTACAGCTGTTTATTGTACACATAATGCCAGCCAGAACTTACTATTTTATTTACATACTGTTCGCAGTTGCGATTGTTTGCGGTGGAAAAAATCTTCTTAATTTATTGATACTGCCGATAAAGAGTGTTTCTTTAGTCAAATAAGGGTTAGTATTAGTAATGTTGACAAAAAATTAGCATTAAAGATGAACTTTAAGAATTTATGGTTATTTCCTTCTAAATAAATAAGCTGCTGAACTAAAAATGCTGCAAAATAGCTTATTTATTTACTTCCAGATGTTGTTGAGATCTTTATTTCCATCGGGAGCCAAAGTTGGCAGTCGTTTCGAATTCTGTCAATACTGCGGTTGTCTCCTCTCGCGCCATTTTGTTTACATCACGTGACAAGTTTTTTATGTTCCGCCAAAAGGCGTAAAAATAGGGGAGCATGTTATTTATGGCCCACTCATGGTAGATCAGACAATAGGCAACCTTTTCATTGCAGGCACGAAGCAGAGGGGATGTTGATTTCTCTACAATAAGTGGGTAAATGTGGAATAAATCAAAATAATCGCTGCTGTACACAGCAAGGGGGATATTCTTTTTATGGGACTGACGTTGCGCACGGTCTTGATAACTATAAGCTGGCCTTTATTGTTGCGGTGGTAAGATAACGTTGTAATGGTATGTGAATGTGATCAGAGAGAGAGAGAGTATGCACTTGCATATGAGATAAGACCGAACAGATATCAATCCGATTACATCATTGTTCTCATATTGACTCTGAGAAACATTAATAAAAAATCCTCGTATAATTTTCAGCAAAATGGTGAAAGATACTTCACTGTGTACTTCAGTAATATTAAGTCTTGTAGTTATCGAATCCTTAAGAATTAGTCAATGATCTATTATCGGGGCTAGCTGAGGGCACATAGAACTTAAATTTCACCAAGAAATTGCTTGGCGAGAGTATTATTATTTCATTTTAAATGGTTTGAATCTAGTTTTTCTGCATCGGTAATATGGCACATTACTCATAGAAAAGTAGTTCATTATTAGCTTTACAAATGTTACTTCATCATTCATAAATTCATCCTTGCATCTATACTGAATAATAATGACAAATATTTCCACTTCCCTTCCATGTCAAAATCTTCCAGAGAACTCTCTCTCTCTTCCATAAAGAAAATCCTGGAGCAAAGAAAAGTCGTGGATTGTGATTCAGTCCAAATCCCTACTCAATATTCCCACCACCCACGAACCCGTCCAGTCCTAACCCGCAATAACTCTTTCTCACCCCCAACCCACCACCCGCTCGGACCGTCCACTCTACCCCCCCCCCCTCTTCTTGTGCGCTGTCGGCCAGGCGTGAAAAGCGGCACGGCTTGGCCTTTGGGGTCATGGGTCACGCGAGCTCCAATGGGAGCAGAGACGGTGTGAGGAGAGGGGGAGCAGGGGGATGATTATATTAGAGCGACCACACGGTAAGGGTGGTGGGGAGGGGGTCAGGTGGGACAGTGTGAATGTGGGGATGGGTTATAATGGGTGTATGCGGGTTGTGAATGGGTTGGTTGGTGGTTTATAGACTCTCAAGATGATAATATAGTTTCAAATACCATTATGAGTATCTTTTTTATATCGGATTTCTGAGAAAAGAATAATGGAAAATCTAAAATATTTATATATATTTTTTATTTAAAAAAACTTCTACGACAACATTCAAGTATTTCACTCGACTGAACTACTTTTATATTCAGGTTTTGAAAAAGTGACAAAAAACACTCAACTATGTTCGTGATGGTTTCTATTCAACTGTTGATATGAAAACGATGACAGATTTGTCTCATTTCACTAACTCTTCTTTGGAGTAAATATGCAATATATACAGCAATAATCACTAAATTAATTTATTTTGAAACTGAATTGGCAGGAACAGTAATTGAAAGGAGCAAACTTTTCAATCTCCTTCACTTTCTATCTGAGCATATGAGTTGAAGTTGTCTTAACCATTAGTTTTGTCATAAGATTAACATTGCTGTTGGTTGAAACATGACTTGGCATACAGGAAGCGGACTAAAATACACGGGTTAGTTGGTGCAAACAATCTCACAGCAAACTGTCACGCATGCTTTTAAAAAGCATGAAAGAGTGTAATATGTTTGACAAATGTGTTTCCGTTGGCATCAAATCATAAGCGAACGTTCATGCTGGTTATATCCAACCTTAGCGTTGTGGAAACTATTTGTGAATCATAGAGTTTTATTGACACTGGTATTATTTTAAAAGTAAAACTATGCTTGATGTTGTTATGTTTTGTATATTGTTCCCCTTGTCCATTAGAGATGAGTTAGTAATGCTCAACAACTTCCTGAGCTGTTTTATTTATCTCATTTCCTCGGATAACTCTTGCTGTTATGATTACGATAATAATAATAATAATGAATCTAACTCAGTTTGACAATAAACATTAATACCGACCAAACAGTGTTTCTAACCCCCTGCCCCTGTGCACCTGATATAAAACATAATCCCCCAATCTCCCTTCATCCATTAGTGTACACTAACGAGAGCTTTCATACATTTAAATATTTACATTTTGTGGTCGTGGACAATAAAATCTGCCACTAATGAGTGGAATTCAATCCTTTACATGATAGAGTGACACATTTACACCATCAACTCAACTGGGGGGATGAATTTACCCCCACAGGAAGAGGGTGCAATTAAATTGTGGAAGTACGGAATGGTTCAGGTGGAGAGGGGGCTTTTATTATGGAAAATTGTAATAATAATGTGATTTGTGTTGCGATCTCATGAGTTGTATGGAGTCAATGTTTTAGTATGATGACGGGATATGGATTATGGGTTTTGAAAAGGGAGTTAATTAAATTAATGAAGACTCTGCTGGTTGGATGGAGAGGTTCATCATGTATGTAATGGTGGAGAGGTGTTGTTGGATTAATGTTAGTTACAGACATATGGACGAGTATAGTATCAATCCAGATATTGGTTAATTTCATCATTGATTTAGGTTTGGAATGATCTTGTTTTTGAGCTTATGCTGCTTACCTCATGTTGATTCCTGATGTAAGATATAGTTGCAAATTGACACTAACTTGAATATTTTTAATACAACTTTTGAATTGTTGACAATGAGTTCTAGAATATTTACCTCAGAGTCAGAGAGCCTTTTACAATAAAGAATTTTCAAATATGATTTATTTTTTGTAACAACAATAACTAGATGTCTACTTGTGTTTCTAATTTTTCATTCTAGAAGGTTTCTGTGCTTCCTTGGCAATCAGAATCAAAACTTATTTGTAGTATGGACTAAATGCACATTTAGGTAATTTTACAATACCATAAACATTTAAAATATTTTTCTACAACTACATGTAATCCCCGATAATCCCATACAAATATTCTCATCACGAAGACAATATTCTCATTTACCCATGGGCTATGAAGTAAAGAAAAGGCAAAAGTATTGATTTCTTTTTTCCCTCCGCCTTCTATGAGACGCCATCAGCCATTAAAACGAGGCACGCTTTCCCGCAGATCACAGCGTATAAAAATCCATTTTCGGGAGCTATCTCTCCCCCCTCCTCCTCACAGTACAAAAGGGAAAAACTCCCCCTTTTCTCCCTCCACGGAGCAATATAATCTGAAGACTTCTCTCGCGTTATGTCATTTTATCGATTGACATATACATTTTATTCCTATTCATGATCATCTATCACGAAGAGGAAATTGTTGCTACTTGTGGTTTTGTCCCGTGGATTGGATTGAACGTGAGGGGGGTTGGGGGCGGGGGAGGTATGAATTGCCAATTTTTGGTTGTTTGCTTTATGATAAGTGGGATTGGTTGTATTCACTGCTGATCCGCTGGATGTAGGGGAGTGATTACAAAATAGAATGATGGAAATTCTGACGAAAAACTGATGTTTGCTGATCCAATAATATTCGGTAATATGTATAGACTATTGGTTATGTTTTTGCTCTCAGCATTTGCATATAAGTATTGGAAGCTGTCCGTTTGTGAGAAAAGTTAATTTCAAATGTATCCGTTTAGTGGATTTGAATGATTCATTTTTCTGTCATGGCGAATATCTTGAAGAAAAGCGTTTTCGCCTAGGGAAGCAGCAGCTTAATGAGCTTATTGTTGGGAAATTTATTGAAGTTTGAAAGTTTCTTGCACTCAATTAGCAGTTCTCAATACCTTGTCTTAATTTCATTTTTTGTAAAGCAATTTAGATTTTGAGCATCACTCTTTTACCAATTATGCGAAATTGTTTTCTCCTCTGGTTTAAAAAAGAATTATCCTGACATTATATACTCAATAACTCAAAACGAGAAGCCATAACATTTTTATTGCTTCTTTAAACCTTAGCAAAAGATCTTTCCACATTTTTATTACCTTCTCATCCCTTCAAAAAGTGTCTCTATTTATCGTCGTCTTTCCGACAGGTGGAGATGAGTATGGCAAGAAGTTGACAACACTATCTTTTAAGTTGTTGAACGTTCACAGAGGGTGGCGAAGGAAGGGGGAGTAGATGCTGTTTTCCCTTTGGGGGTTGTTGAGAACTATACACTTCGACGTAAAGAATACGTCACGATCAGTACGCTGCTGCAAGTGACACACGGAACTCTAGGGGGAGGGGGAAAGATCGTTTTCAAACGAAAAGAAGAAAAGATTGCTGAGAAGAAAAAGAAAATATCTGAAAAATGCGCAGTAAAGGGCAGGAGATATGTTTTAACTTTCTTACAACAAATATACTTTTTTTAACCTTCTTCTTGGTCTTATTGTATCCCTTCTGTTTGAAATTCATGGCAGATTTAATTTTTCGTGTTTGTTGAAATTTATAACTCAATATTTAATTTAACCATTTTGTTTTTACTATTTTTTTGCACCACTGCATACAACCAAATACTACAAAGCTGTTGGTCGCTTAGAATTTACTAAAATAATCAACTATTTTGTTTGGAAGCAACCAATTTTTTTTTGAAGATATTGTATTTACTAGCTAGATATTACTTTGACTCAAAAGCATTAACTAGTGTTATAATTTCACTTTTTTCTTGCTATGCAGTTCGTCTTACCATCAGTAATAAGAATAGCATTCTACAGTTCTAAACGTATGAGAAAACATTCAATGTTGTGTTCAATGAGTCATAAAATGACCAACTGGTGACCCAACCTCAATTACAAAACACAAACTTTTGATGACATTTGTTTCGATAATAATTAAATCTATAAATACAGTGTAGAATGCGAAAATCACATTAGATAATATCCTCAATTTCGATAATAACATATTGACAGATCTGTTAAATACTGTTCTTTGGAAACTCTACTAAGGCATTCACATTGCTTCGCCACTGTTAGATTGAAATATGTTCCGGCACGAGTCAAAGTTGTCACTTCTTGACACATAAATTAATATGAGGTTAGGAAGCTCTACTTCAAGTAGGAAAGACAACTTAACAAATGAAGCAAGCAGAAAACATGATAGATGCTGCAACTCATTAACGGTTGAACGCAAAGCCATTCTGTCACTATCTTTATATTGTGCTTGACGATATTATTGTTGACGTATTTTTATATTTAGATAAAGTTTAAAATGACAGTGCTGAACAAGAATATGGAGTTAGCACAAACTATTGACAACGTTATTACTGTGATACTGGTGCATTTACAGTGTTTCTAAATCCAGCAAGATGGTCTTGGTGTTGTTGCTCTGGGCATGACTGATCTATCAGCAGTGGTTTAAGGTTTTGGTATCGAGAAGTAAATTGCCCTGAAGCCTGAACCGACCAAGATTGCTAAAATCTTATTGTAGAAGCACAAACATAGTTTTGAAAAACTTTACTAATTTGAATATTTGATGATGTCTTAACCTCTGAAACAATAAAACGAACCAATTTAATCTTCTAAAAGTCGTTTAATATATAACGAAACGGTATCCATTTTATGTTATTAAATATCTTTGGCTACTTTAAAATTAATTAAATACTTCATGCTTGCTCATAAATTATGATCCAATCTAGTTGGCTTAAAAGTTTCATAATGGTTTCAACCTTAGGTTTTTAATAAACTAGACGGTTGATTTCCTTTCTGTCAAATTGTGTTATTCATTCTCATGATATATTTTATGTGGTAATAATTCATTTCATGCTTTTATGTTTCCAAAGCGTCGTTTTGTGTGGAAATGCATTGTTTTTTATGTAAAAGCTGCTCCCCTTGTTAGTTCCACCCTGTATGATGTTGTTCACTATATACCGCGCTCTATTGTTCATTAATGGCGTTTGATTGACAATGAACTCAACACAAGCGTGAATAATTCTCATTCGTTATTAATATGAACTCACCATACTATCTCACCTGAGGCCAATTCTCGTTTAGGGTAGTCAGGCAGAAATGGAAAATGAACAATACTGCAGCATCAAAAGTGAAAAGTTATTTGATAATATCACAAATGTTCTGTTTACACTAATTCCGAAAAGGTTGGAATTGAAGTGAAACATTCAAATGAGTACAATAGGATGACAGCGAATACTATACACCGCAGAATAGAAATACAATATAATTGTTATAATCACTAACCACAGAAACTATTAATAATTATAATTAACTGATGAACATATCATAATAGCATATAATCCGAAAAGGAATCAGAATGATAAACTGAGTTTTGTGTAGTGTTGTTATCATATTAATAAGCTAAATGGATTTTTCTATAGCTGTGAATTTTACCAATTGCTTTGCTCTTCTCTTTGCCTTTATGATTGATTGTTGAGATAAGATAGCAAACGTGGATGGTTTTATTGATTTATTTTATTGTGGAATGTTCGTGTAACATAATGAAATTGATGTCAACTCAGTTTATTAGAATGCTTCTCAAATCCTCTGTTCAGTAAACTGTAGAATTTGTGTAGTATTTTTCTTCCTATACATTAATAATAATAAATAATACCAAAAGCAATAATGGTTCAAAATTCGAATGACCTTTTCAGAGTTTTATTTGATACTAGGTAATCCTCTATGTCTCACAGTCGTCTATTCATTCGTTCATTTAAATGTCAGCTGTAATTAAAAAACTGTATGTCGCCTATGTCAATTATCTATAGTGATTACTGTTTCTTGACTATTCTAGAATATATAAGAAAGAATAAATGTGAAATCTCAATGCTATTTTTCAATTACTTTTTCACTACTGTTTTCTGAATTGGAAGGTCGCTTATTGGAGATCCATCTGGTTCTTTTGATTTTTAATATTATTTTCATTTTTGGAGGAGAATGGTGTATGATAATATTAGTTGGAGCACTTCCAATTAACAATCAAATCAGTAGTTGTCTTGATTGAGAATCTGTATAAATTCCTAAACATAGTTTATAGCAACCCTCTCCTGTATTTTAAAAAATCCATATAATAACCTGAGCTCCTCTCGTTTCATTCTGTGGTTAATAAAAGAGTTGGCAGCTCCTCTCTGTAATTTCTTCTTCTTCTTTTGTTATGGCCGTATGCCCAGCAGCTTGAAAAGAATTGTTAGTAGGCGTTCCCATTAATGAAATCTTGCCCTTCTTCAATGCCATTTTTTTAATGGGGTAATCGTAAAACAGTGTGTCAGCATGAGAGAGATTGTACAGTAGCCTTTTGTTTTAGAAGAGTGAGGGCGGGAGGGCTTCTACAATGATGAAGAGCTTGTTTAGTAGATGGCATGGTGTTGTTTTTATTTCAAGTACAACTTCTTTTGGTTATACTATTATATGTAATGTGTGTATAAGAATGTAAACATGAGATCAGTTAGAGAGATATTGTTGAGAGAGCACTTAAATTATAGTATTTGTTTGCTTTGTAAATTTGGATTTGTTACTCCCTCATTTATTTGGAGTAGAAACACTTTTAATTTAAGGCGACGACCTTTTTATGTTTTCTTATGTAAATTCAGGAAATGAAAATCAGATTAAATCATTCGTTTAGTTCTTTATAAACTTTATTTATTCCTGACCTCCAAAGCTTAGTGTCTTTACTTAGGGTCGCTCTCTCCCTGAGGAAACTATAACAATCACTATATTGAAGTATTGCGAGTAAATTACTTTATTATAATTTAATTCACATTCATTTGAATGAAATTATAATAAAATAACCGTAGGCCTAAGGATTTGATTCAGCCCAATTGTTAGTCGTAGGGCCTTACTGCCATAGTGGTGTATCTTTTATCAATATGCGGTGAATGCCACACTGTCAAGTTTCTTTGAGAGTCACCTGTCAATATTCAACGGAATTTGAAGAATGACACTTGAAAATATCTTTACTATAATATGTTAAAAATTTAATAAACGTTCGTCAGTTAATTGGCATTATTCCAAATGCTAAAAGACTTTAAAATCTCATATGTTCAATTTTCCAGCAATCTCCAGCTCTATTCCCAAATATTCCGTACTTGCAAATATTTCCAACTTTTCATCCTTATTTTACTTCCAATTTCCATGAAAATAATATGAGTAGCCACATTTGACGTTCTTTCTCCAACTCTGCCTGTAGCGTGTGTGGTATCTTATTTGAAGTGTTGGTGGTGTAAATGAGCTTTGTAATCACCGAGTGAAGCCCTTGGCGTACTTTGTGGTAATTGCCAACAACAACAACACCGCCACTTCAACGTTTTTTATACCACAACGTTCTCAGACTTTTTATTACTTTGACTGAAGAGTGCTGGACTTTCAGTAGTGCTTGGCGAAAGTAATCTTTCGGAGATGTTATGGGGTTTTACTACTTGTACTCAAGTTACGAGAAAGTTCTGCAGAATTGTATCACTTTACCCGGTTGTTGAGTACATAAGAGCATATAGGAATTCTCCACATTCAGTTTGGTTGGTGTAGTTAACTTATTGTTGTGACTTGGACAAATGGAAAAGTCCACAAACAAGAGTCAATACGAACAGTCCTAATAAATGGTTTAAAATAAAACTGTCAACTGCAATTTCATTAGACAAATCCAATAAAATAATCAAAGATTGGCAAGCACAGAAATATGGAGGGGAGTTATCCAGTGTTGTGTTGGGTCTGTGTTTACTTTTATATTGGTCAGCTCAGAAAGCCACTTTTTACACTCATGGTTTGAGAGTTACTCTTACACTGATATTCTTTAGTTTAACAGAAAATTGTCATTGTTAAATTAGTATTTCTGATATCTTACTTATGCAATTTTCGTCCACTATAAGTTTGACGATTCTACACTTCCTGACTACAGACTATGCCAGTATTCCATTACGTGACAAGCAAATTTTCTTCTTTTCCAATGTGACACACTCTTTCTGAATAATAAAAGAAAAAGAGAAGAGGATGAATTCTGACATATTTAGTCACTCAGTTCTTTCTTGTTGGTCAGGTACAAAATCCTTCTGGTTCTACATCCTGTTCTCAAAGAAGAACTGAGAATCTGAGATCTCCAGTCGCTGCAGGTGCCATCCATATTTCTCAGAATTTCTGTTATCTCAGATATTTTATGACATATCTTTCATAAAAGTACCGTTCCTTTTCATATGACATTCCGACATATTGTCCTCTTTTCATTTCTTCAGCTTCGTACATTTAGATTTTTCTTAGTGATAGGGTAAATCGCCTATATAAAAATGTGAAATATGGGTGACCAACAATATTTCTTCCTCGACAAGTAAAGATACGTAAGAAAGTCCCTATGATTTATAAATCCATTTTGGCATTGTTTCATGGATTCTGTTGTAAACTTATCATTTGGGTTCAATAAGAGATTAACCCGATCTGATTGTGTCGTATACTCATGTTACAATTTTTGAAATAGGATTAAAATTAATTTAATGAGATCATCAATAACACTGGTAGAAGGGCAATCCATTTATTCTGAAATTAGTATTAATTTATGCCAGGACCATTTATTGACATGTCAACCCAAAATCACAGCAGTCTTCCTCATTCATATAATCTTTGCTGATTTTTTTGTTAATCTGTTAAATTACCTGTCGACCCATGGTGTTTCTCACTCCACCTGGTATTGACGGCAGATCAAGTATTCTGGGTCACGTGACCTAAGGAGGGTTTGTACGTGGGAAAAAAAGAACTTTTTTCTCTTTTCTCCCGTGTTGTATTAGTAGTACCAACAGCGCCGCCACCGGTAATGGAGTGAAGTAAGGAAGAGAAACAAACCAGACAGAAAGAGTGGTACTCGGGAGTGAAGCGAGTGTGTCGAACGAAGTGTGCTCCGTGCGATTGTGTTGTTGTGTTACTCTGTGCTATTCGCAGGATATAATCGAACGAACGAGAAAATACACCGGTGATTACTTCCATACCATTTCTCCCCTAAAATCCTGTTCTCTCACACGCCGACTCGAAAGAAATCGAATTTTTCATTCGGTCCTCCTATACGATCCCTGCTGCTATCAAATATTTGGAAACGAGTGTATTTTTGTACAGTACATAGCGGTGTGATTTACTATAGTACTTTGGAGTTTTTCGTTTCTCTGCATGTTTTGGGTGGGTTTGTAGCATGTTCCCCCTCCCGCCTATCGATCTGTAAGGAGGAATATGATGGGCATGAGAAGACACGGCCGGGGGGTTGAAAGAGGGATAATATTTATTTGGGAAGTCAGAAACGGAAGTCTACAGAGCATGAATAATGTAGCCAGTTAGGGATGTGGAAGTATATATAGTCAATACAAAACGTGATTGCTGTAATCGTTTTATCCTACAGTTACTTACGATACAGTGCTTTTTATTGAATGGGAATCTTCAAATAGGTACAGGAAGATAGGATTATAATGATGTGCTTGAAGTTCTTACAATATCTATAAACAGTGATTTGTTAGGTCATTCCCTCTATGTAATCTTATGTATCGATATATGTAATCATCATCACCAACCAAATATTTCCTCAAGTGACAACTTGATCGTGGCTGTTCTTTTGTTCTCTGATGGTTTTATTCCATATTAAACTTATTTAAACGACCGTTTATGATGAAAACAAATTATGACAAAAATATCAAAGAATTTAATAGCTTTTCAAGAAACTTAGTTCATGCAATGGAAAAGCTTAGGGAGACTTTCTTCCCTATATATCAGTCACAAAATTTTCTCCACGAGTACTATAACCTCCTCCCGTAATGATCATTAATCCATACAGAATATGAACGAAGTAATGAACACGAAATTGAGATAGTACTTTCAACATTTGTTTGTGGTTAATATGCCATAAACAGGAGGCGTAGTCTAACGTGTTTTCGTATCACAAAGGTTTAATTCACAAATTGTGCGAAATTTCCTCCCACTGTTGATGAAAATAAAAGCAAGGTTTTTATATGCATGACCAATCAACTGGAAAGTAGTAATTTCAGTGATTTACAAGTTTATTAACATAACACTTTAACGAGTAATTGAATAAACTCAACAGACCGAAACGAAACGAATCGTAAACTATAATTATATCTGAAATTTTATTACTCTAAAATATCAAGTGTCAAAGTTGGCATTTAGAGAACTATAATGGCAATTACATGGCATAAACAGGTTTTATTGTTAGCAATTAAAGTAGAGTACAAAGCGAAGTATTTCACTAAAAAAAGTTTCTTTGCTGGGAATTCTGATTATTAAAAGATTCATAAATAAATTCTGTTTCTTTCGTTCTTACACTTTTTGTGTTAGAAATATTACCGACGTTTCAAAAGACTACGATTTTTATCAATTTTTTTAACATCACCATGAAAATGAGAAAGAACACAGACTTCAGAAAGAATTGAGTCGTTATAATGTCATTTAATATTATTAATACATTAGTAAAATTAATGTTTTTATTTACCTTTCCTTCATGAGGTGAAAATTATAAATGAAACTTTGTTGGAAGAATGTTACCGGTACCAAATTTAATTAGAAAGAAAGCTGATCCTATGCCATGGGAAGTACGAACACAATAATAATAGATTTAATACGAAACGAAATACCTTAAACGACCGATAATATACGGCAATAAACTTTGTCAATAAAATAATAGTCCGTTTTATAGAGGTGTCTATACCTGTAGTTGTTTCATACTTGGTTTCATCCTTGCTACATAGAATAAGGTCCCCCCATATTAATACCTAACAATCACGCAAACTTCCCTCCTTATGACACGCGAAGGAGTTTGCAGTCGGTAGCTCAAACTTATCGATTTCAATGAAGGTGAAAAATGAAAATTACATGTGTTTTTAATATTTAAATGAGAAAAGAAGGGAGATATAATCGGCAGGTGATTAAAAGGTTGGAGAAACGAGACGATGGATATTACGATCAAAGAGGAAAAAAAGTGATATGTAGTTGCGTAGTTTCTTTATATAAAACAAATATTAAAATAGATACTGTCTTTGCAAAAATAGTATACATTTTTTCGTAACAAACATCATTGACGGCGACGTTTGACGCCAATGAAAACATCATTCTGAGAAGAAATATTGAAAATACGATCGTAAAAGTATATGAAGAAACAAACTCTAAGTAAGCAAGCACCATAATAATTTTTACTATTCGGAGATTAACATATTATTCATCATGGATTAGGCAACAACGTAATTAAAACCTTAAAGGTAACAAAAAAAGTGTGAATGATTGCTGAATCAATGTTAATAATCACATTAATCGTACAACCCACATAAGATAACTGTAATTAGTTACTCCTTCACTCAATTTAAACATCTCCTCATGACCTCATCCAAGTTCCTCCTATAGCATGGACAAATATTTCCACTGACAAATCATTTTCATTCTTATAATACAAATGTTTGTTTTCTTCTACCATAATATACATTTTACAACAGAAATGTCAAAAGCTTTACAATTCAGTTTTGCATAATAAAAGTTTTCTCTCTAGTTGTACCTTTCATGTCTACCCACCGACCAAACAAAAAGTAAATTCAGCTTTACTATAGTCGATACATACTATTCTTGAACAGTAGCCAAGTCATAACATGGGGTTAATTGTACTTGCCCGAGTACAGCCGGCCTTTTAACATCTTGAATAATTAACAGCTTGAGAGAGCCAACTTGCTATTTCCTCTGAATAATGTTTGAATAGGAATTGTGAGTGTACCATATCATTTTAACTTCAGAGTGAAACCTTTTCAAATATGTAATTTGTAATAGTATTGCAAATTAATAGGTAAAATAACATACTTTGTGTGTTTTTTGTGTTGTTCAATAGTTTGGCAATAACAATGCTATTGATTTCATAGATGAAAGAAGTGGAAAACAATGATGACAGAGAATACTCTTTGTTTTTTCAAAACATTGTTATGTTTTATTAAAAGAGATGCGGTTTTTGTTTGTTTCTGATACATTTTTTTGTTGTAGTTTGTGAGAGGAGTAAAATTTCGGTTATACGACGTTTCGGTTTTTCAAAAGTTGTTTAGTGTACAGGCGTACAGCAAGCAATGAAACATTTTTATATGTGGATTTTCTCACTATTAAATTCCTGTGGAACTACGCAGCGGGACAATAAAAATAGAAATAAAAAAAATCAAAGGAAATAAATGTATTAGAAGGGAAATACACAATTGTATACAGAATAAGAAAAATTCTGAATATAACAGGAGAGAAATAAATAAACAGATCTGAAACAATAAAATAAACTACCGTATAGAAATTATTACTTTTATGGAACTTTTAGCTAAAATAGTTATAATTGAAATAAATCTCATAATATATTTAGAAAAAGGCAAACTACGTCATTTACCATTCTAAAACAATGGCGAATAACTCCAGAATCTAATTACAGTAGCTAATAATAAATCTTTATTAGCAAATATGCATTAAAATTATGAAATAGAAAACGATGATGGAAATAGGATCAAGTTTTACTCAAAGAAAACAGAAACGAAGGAAGTGGTTGCAGATACCGAAAAAAGGATGAAAAAATATAATTCTGCTAGGCCTATATAACTATTTCTCATGTTCCCATGAGTTGTTCCACCCAATATTTGTGCTCATCTCCCCCTTTCTCCCTCCCAACAGAGAGGAAGAAGTGTTCCTTCCTCCGGAGTGACGTACAGCTTCCGCTAAGAAGAGTCGTATAGCGAGGGTGGGCAGGGGGCGTATCGGGTCAGGGCACGGGGGTGAGAGAACAGACAATACTCCCCTTCTTTTTCTAATCAATCAGAAGCACGTGATCAGCCGAGAGTGAATATTTTGGTCATTGTAGTATTTGTGAACCGCTGTATGAAAAGGTGGTTTTGAACGCAACCGCAGTTAGGATATGTGCTGTTCGGTCGAGGGAGAGATTTTAGCAGGATTTTGTGGGTTCTGTGGGGAAAGGAATGGGATTAAAGAGAGGGTGCCAAATGAACGAAATTTGCAGGAAGAGAGAAAATCAATACCATTTCATTAGCAGATGAATGGATTAACAAGAATTAATTTGCACACTTTCTAGACGTCTTTTAGTCTACCATTCAAATATAAAATAATTTCATCAGTCTATCTAATTGTCTTACAAATCAAGTAATTAACGAATATTGTCTCCAATAGCAACATTTTTTCTGTCCGATTTGCAAATTACTAAGGATATAATTACAAGCATTTTTATTTTATCGCCAGCTCAACCTTAAAGACAGTGTTTTATTTAGAAAGATACTTTATTAGAATTATCATAGTTATAAGGAAAACATAAGGAACACTCTAATCTGACCACAAAATCAGTTAGCCGCTACCACAAAAGAGATTGTAACTATATTACAATACCACTATAACTAAACCAGAAACAAAACCTCAAGTTTCCTCCATAATACTCCAATGACTAAAACCACGTGATCTCGTCCACACTACCGCTTGGTGGTCACGTTTGACTTCTAACTTGACCCCATCTTAACCCTTTTAACCTTTGTGTATAGTGCTGGTCAAGAATGACATTCGATCCTAATTAAGATTCCAAGTGAGTGAGTGAGTGATGGAGTATCGTAATTTGAGCTTGGGAACATCTGGTAATCCTGGACCCCATCCACTACTGCATGCACAACCACCACATTCAAACATGTTCTTCTACTCAGGTATGTTCACAGGAGTCTTGGATGAGTTTGGAAATATTGTGATGCTGGTTTACAAAATAATAAGTGATCAATTATTATTATAAGTGATCAATTAGTATTATTACAAAATACATTGGTGATAGCATTCAGAAGAATAGGTTGATATTACAGAAAAGTGTTCCTGCTGTCCTGAGTTCTGCAATGACTACTTTCGTAAAGAATGTTCTGTATATTGACATTTGTATGCTTTTAAAATGAAAGTCTATAACTTGCTCTGGAAAATACGTCTATAACTTGCTCTGGAAAAATACTCCTTCTTTTCAATCTTATATTTTCCAGTTGTTTTCCATTTTGTAGGGTTTCGTTATAAATATATGTGACTTATAGCATAGATTGAAATTCCAAAATAGAAGTACTTCGTGCTAAAGAGAAAAACTTGTGTTGAATAACATCTGCATCATAAAAATATTCTTATATGAAAAAGTTGTTCACACATAATCGTAACATGTTTTCTTTTCGCATCCCTATGAGAACACATTTTGTAAAGGTAAAGACTTCCATAAAATGTTTGTGGAAAACTTTTTAGGATTCGACAAAACATAATCATGAGTTTGTGAACTGAAAGCCAACCACTTTTTGACCCTCATTTCCCAACTTATTAAATCCATTCCTCTCAACTTCACCGAGAGATGACAAAGCGGTGGTAAAAAAAGACTCTTCGTGATAGCGTGCTGTTAACATCAGAGTCAGTGGGATTAATTTCCAACCTGAACCTATTATTTACCCTTTTTTGTCCCTTTCAAAAATGTTCAACACGAACATTTTAAGAGCCTTCACAACTCCCATTTGTATGTAATGAGTAGGCTTGAAGGTATTTTGTCGCGAGAAAAGCAGAAGATTAATTTTTTGTTGTGGTGTAAATGTATCGTAGACAAATGAGGGGGATATTTTTGATCCATGTTTCTTGAAATGGTCAGAGTCATGGCTCTTCTCTAAAATTATGTAATTTTATAAAGTAGAATCTCACTTCCCAAAATATAGGATTAAGAATAGCAGAGTCCTAGATACCTAATATAGGGATTCGATATAATTATAAAGTATTCAAAATTATTTTTAAAGCTAAATATATTCACTCCCTTGGAAAATCTTAAATGTAACTAGAGTGAGTCAGAAGAATTGCAACTGGCAGCAAACTCGAAGTTTCTATTTCTCACAAAATTTCAACATGAATTCATGAAAGAAGAAGCAAAGGATTTCTTGAAAATTTTATCAATTGAAATACTTGAAATGTTGCTGGCCAGGTGCTTCATAAGTGGAAATACTGTGATAGAATTTTAATAAGCTAGAAACAGCTATGTCTATAGTGATTATTGCTGATTAATAAACGTGTTCTCAATCAAGTCAAACCACAAAGATTTGTCGTGTAGCTAACACTTTACAACTTTATATTACTTTGTACATAATAAATAATGCATTCGATAAAACTCGTAATATTATGCTTCCTGTCAGATTTTCAACTTCTCAAAATTAACTTGTCATAGTAAATTAAATTTACATCAGTGTCAAGTGACTTTTTCCTGTCTACTGTTTCTTTTATCCCTCTCAAGTTCTGATGTTTCTTAATAAAACAACTGGAATTTCAGTCGGGAATTTGTCTTTGAAATTACATACTATTATACTTGCAAGTTTAAGGGAAAAGATGGAATTTACTTAAAATGGAGGAGGATTTATATTGATATCAAAATTCACCATTCCTTTATCAGTGAGTATCCTATCAACATTGAGATTTTATTGCCTCTGTGAAGCTTCTATACTGTTGTTACAAATGCTAGAAACTGGAGGTATTACCTATGATGTACTAGTACCACTAGTCAATTTTTCTGGTCAAGTCGTCCTGTGTTAAAATGTTTGCTGAAACCACAGGAGGTCTTCTAAGCTTCCAAATGCCTCAAAGTTTAACTTCCAAATGCTGAAAGTTTTTTTTTAACCTGCATATAAATTTGAGTTCAAACCACATTTCAAGCTAGTTGTCAACGGATAGCTATAGGACATCAGATCTGAAGAGGCAAAAGATCTCAGTGGCTTGATGAGCGTGTCCAAAAGCATTATAATCTCTTCCTTGTCAACTAATCTGCAAGTGGTGATAAATCTTATGACCTACCACTTTGTGACGTCATAGTGCTAATTTTTCTGTCGTGATGCATGAAGCTAATAATTTAATTATGAGTGAGATGCTGCTGTTCTCCAAGGTCGTTATGATTTGTAGCATAATGAAGTTTCTCATATTACTTTGACCTCGTGTAATAGTGAGGAGGAAAACTCTGCAATTATTTCCGTTTTACTTGTGAGAGTTGTGGTATAATTGAATTTATTACTTTTTCAGTTCGTTAGCTTTATTTCCGACCTTGGTATAATTGTTTCTGTGCGAAATTTCATCATTTGAAAATATCCAAAGGTAAAATAAGTAAAGGTGGAAAATCCTAAGGTTTCGTTAATGGTCACTGACCAGTTGGGCAACTGATCCCAATTCCCGGAAAGTTTCATAAATGCAATCTTGCAGAGTTTGATAATTAGATGACTAGCAGTAATAATTGTTGCAAATTATAATTTAAACTGAAAATAGAAAGGTTTAAGAAATTTAACGTAGATATCTAAAAAAATCCAGAAAATACTAACAAAAATTATTTAAGGTTTCCGTCGTTACTGAATATAAGTCACTGAAGAAACATTCTCTTCGTCACAACTCATGTGACTTTTAGCTTTAATTTATTTCATCACTTGCCGAAATTAGTGTATGACACAATGCTTCTTAGACTGTTTACTACAGAAACACAGTAATTTAGATGATCTAAAAGAAATGCCAGAATGTTATTGTAATTTCCCTTCCAGAAAGAGCTTTACGTAAAATTTAAGTACCACTTTCACTTGTCTTTTCATGTGTGAAAGAGGATTTTCTAGTTGAGAATTTTATAGCATTCATAAAAACAGAATGTTTCTTGGATGTTAAAATATATTGTTTTTAAAGGATTAAAAGAAATATTCGGAATATTTTAGGAACTGTTTATACTCAAAAGACTTTGTTAACAGTGTAATCTATTTCAATACTCTCGTTGGAAATTCGAAAGATATTTCGATCATTAGAAAATAGCGAATTAACAGGTACAAATAGATACCGCGCCATAACAATTAATATTGAAATGCGAAATTTAGTTCTGACTAAAATAATTATAAAGTTACGTATTTTATGTTGGAAATCATCGCAGAAGAATCTTTGATCCGAAGTTGCTGAAAATGTTGTTCCGACATCCATGTAATGTGAATGATAAAATCTACGTGTACATTTTATTTATTGAAGGAATTAAGTAACTGCCAATTCCCTGACCATAAAATTTAACAATTTAACGCTACTGGTCGTGTCTAGTGGCATGCTGTTTATCCAGTTCGACTTCATTCTTTTCACCATTTCAAACATACAATCTCAATGAATTTACGAGATTTATAAAACATTTCAATCTTAGTAAATCCGTCAGTTGCACATTCGAAGCATTATAGATAACTCGTTATTACAGAACTTGCTTGAAATAATATTATAAGGTTTTCTTTTATCTTCTCTGATAGTGTATACTTTACTGTGTGTCTCAGATTTTTTTTACAAAATTGTTTTCTTCGTTGTTTTTGGAAGTTTGAAACTTCTAACATCATAAATTATTTATTCTCGGCAATCTTTATTAACACATTACATATTTTTTTCTTATACGAAAGGCATGTTATTTCACTCCAACTTAAACATTCTGGACGAAGTAATTCAGCAGACCTAAGTAAATAACCAAAAATGCCTATTTTTCAAATTTGTTTGTGTTATGATTTGAAAATCCATAAATGAAACAAAATCTTTGTCAATATTTCAGCGAAGATCCTTCACTTTTATCAAGACAGTATAAAATTTACAACTTGAATCCATGTTTCTCATATGTAACAAAAATACCTATTTTGGTAATAAATTTTTGTACTATCTAGTTTTCAGCTAGATTTTTTTCTTACAATTTCCTGCGTCATTTTTTTTTTAAATTATATAACCAATCTTTTTATTTAAAACGCTCCAAATCACGCGATTGTTACATCAGATTGTGTTCTGATATTTCATTAAATTGCTGCCTTCCACGTTTTTTTTTATACCTTTCCAAAATTGTAATTTCTCATGATAGCAGATGCCCCGCTGTTTTCTTGTTGCCTCCAACCTGTTTCCAACACAAAGGGGAGTAAGACCAGGTGGGATAACAGGTGCAGCAATTTGCCATCATAAACATTTAGGGAGCCTTTTAGACATGAAATAGTAAGCTGTATTTAATAAAATTATATATGATATGATGAAGGTTGATTAGCGTTTACGTCAATTTTGTAGGGAGATTAAGATAATAATCTTTAGAATGCTTTATTTTTTCGTGAGTGGGATTAACCTGTTTAAGAAAACAAATAATAACTTATAAATATTTAACGAAGCAAATGTTAAAACTCTGAACTTATTTATTACTGCCTATCCACCTTTTGCAGCTTATCGATACAATAATAAATCCACAAATAAAAATTTGGGCAGAATTTTTTTTTATTTGTGGATTTATTGTTGTATCGACCGCTAGGGGTAAAACCATCTTAATATTAACGTTATATATTGTCCCCCTTTGCCTTCTCTGATTTTTTTTCTTTTCCCTATCAAAATGTTAACATTGATGCATTTAAAACAAGAATGGAGTAATGTAGTCTTTACACGATAATCAATTTTCTCAAAAATCTACCATATCATTCCCGAAGTTCCATTAATCACACACGTATTAAATTCACCAGTATTTATTAGTACGTGTTTTCACAGATGGCTTTTGCCAAAAAATAATGTAGGGTAATTTATACGTTGTAACCACACACCTATTCGCATTGTAGTTGCCCCAGATTTGCAATCATAAATATAATTACTCATGAAACAGCTATACTACAATCCATGGAGATAGAGAATTTAATAGGAATGAGAGCAACCATGTCTATTTTCAAATTAGATCCAGTTGTGCCCTGTTATCTCGTGCCCCCAGCAGGGAATAGAGTTCCAGATAGTTGTTGAACATAACCCTTTCCATACATAATGAATATGATGACGTACTTTTCCACGTGACTAAATAGAACCCGCGAATAATAATGATTGTATGAATCATCGTGAGATTTTCATTTAGTTGAAATGTTCTTTGGACTGACATGATGGAGTGCAGAGACGTGACCAACAATACAGATGGGACTGTCTCTTAGTAACCATATGGGAGTTAATTTGATTAAAATTACATTCGTGTTGATTGGTTGGCGAGGGAATACGACAATCAAACTAATTTTTCAATCGGAGTTGATGGAAAGTGGTTTTGATTAGAGCGTTAGACATTTATGCAAAATAGGTTGATGGTGATGAGAATGGAAACAATTCGATTAGTTTTAATCACTTTAAATCTATTTAGCTACTATAAAATGTTATAATATTACAGGAACATGTTATACCCCTGGTCATACTCTGTAAAAAATATTTCACTAGGGAATATTGGGATTAAAAATATCAGTTCATTGTGAATATGAGATTATCATATCCTGATCCTGCTTTGTTCAGCCGTTATAGTTGCATTAAAGAATGAATACGTTCTTTTAAAAACCTTTATTCGGTAAAATAGACTATTTATGATTAATACAGTAGGGTTTTGTTATTCAAATTTGGTTGTTCTACGACTGGTGAATCCATAAATGAAACAAAATCTTTGTCAATATTTCAGGGTTTTGTTAACTGAATTTTCATGTTATATAATTAAAGAATTTTGTTATTTTTTTCCAACTAATTACAACAACCAGGGAGTATCTTGTAAAGGACTGCTACATCTCATACCTGTAAGTTTTAATCGTTTTGAATATAGATCAGCTTGATATTCGAATTTCAGAAGACTTTCATAATGAAAGTCCTTCAAATGTTCTTGTAAACCATAATAAGTGAAACTTAAATGGATATACCTTTCAGTACTGCTCATGTTGAAAAGATTTACATTTTGGGCTCATTCAACGAGTAGTTCTTCATTACTTCCAAATCCAGCATAGAGTGGACTTCTCTTCGTTACTTCGTATAACCTATATACATTCGAAATGAAAAGTTCATAGAGAGAAAAGAATCTTTCTCAAAGCAGTGACATTTCTAATTACTGAATACCTTCAGAGGTAAACTTTATGAGTTTCATAAAAAGAGATGATGTTTGAAAAATGAAGATGAGCTCTGGGCGAGAATGAACAAACATTTGGAAATATTAACATACAACTTCAAATATATCCTACTTTTATTAGATACCTCATAAACATTTTATTTCAATAACATTACATGATTTTTATCGCTCCAGATTCAGAAGGAAATCACATGTAACAATTTCTATACTGTTCCTTCTTTTATGGTTAATTCGAGGATCTTCCTGCAATCATTCAGTAAATCTATAATTATGCTATTAATAAACCAAAAACGCAAGTAATCAAAAGCGACAATACTCGTTAAGAACTATGATAAGAACTGGAAAATAAGAAAGATATTAGGAGCAATTTTTTCTTTGAATGGAAATTGTTACATTTCTCACAACCTTTTCTAACTTTTTCCACAACCTTTTCTATAAGGCTGAGTAAATGAGATTTGTAAACGATGAAACATCTGTGTTTATAAAACTGAAAGACTGAAAACATTTCTGAAATAACGCTTTTGCAAACTCTAAGTAAAAGTTAAGTACGTAATGCGATCTTGGCCGATCATAAAAATCGATCGCTTAATGTTTGTGTAAGAAAATCCCCGACTGTCAACCCCACAGTGTTTGGTAATCACATCGGAACAGTCTTCATTGATCCAACCACACTCTGGCTTCTCAAGTAGAATCCCCCCTCCCGTTGAAGAAACAACAATGCCTCCTCGTGCTGAATTATAGGGGAAGTTCTTGCTGTATGGGATTATGGATACGCACAAGATTGAAGTTTGAGCTTCTTCAAACACTGATTGTTGGAATGTGTTTGTTGCAGCTGACGAGATGAAAGCTTACAAAGCAATTTGTGATGATGGATCTTCAATAAGTTGAGCTTACCGTGTGATGATGGAATATAATAACAGATTGTGTTGGTTTAATACACGATGAAGTCATACTAGAAGGGGGAGGGTTACTCGTGAAGCTGACAAGTTTCATTATTACATTGTCAAGATAAAATACAACCAGATCAATATAACCGTAAAGGAATATATTATACCAAGATTAGCATTTTTTCTATGTACGATATATTAAAAAAAAATTAGAATATATACAAATTATTTTACTCCATTTTTAGTAAATGCCGAATTGGAGTCTTAAACCGTTGAGCACGTTTATTTTGAAATTAGAATATTATGGGAAACTAAAGAGAAATTTTGGATATTGCAAATTCTAAAAAACACTTGTATGTCATTAGCTTTATCAAACCCATTGATAAAAATAATCAAGTTAACTTGACCTTTTCTTCACACGATTTATAATACTGTCTAAATCCTTCATAAAATAATTTACAAGATCGTAACGTTATTTTAAATGAGGTGCCAGAATGGAGTCGTCAGTCTTGTTTGATAATGAATTTGGCAAAAGAGCAAAAAGATACGTTATCTTCAGCTGTTTGTGGTCGCTACTGTGTGGCAAGTCGTTTGAGAATTTATTTTAGTAATCCTCATAAATTAGGGGAATTGAGATAACGTTTTTCTACAACTCTTTATTCCAAACTCTCTGATTTGCACATGTTAATTTCCCTTGTTTAGTGGTATGAGATAATACAAAGATTAAAAACTTTTGATTATTTGTGGCTATATGAAAGATCTGTTTGCATTCTCAGGAAATCAACTGTGTCTTACTCGAATGTTATTAAATATCAAACAATGTATAAATTCGACTACACGAAAGCGTCTGGAAAACATTTTATCATTAATTTTTTATATAAGTAGAGAATATAAAACACCCAAATCCTATTTTTAGTTACCCCATTCTAAAATCTACATTCCGTCGTAAATGTCTTCTTTTCAACCAGCATACGAAATCTCCGTTCCATGTCCTTCTTCTGATTCTGCATGAAGTGAATGATGGAATCAATGCATCTGAAAAATCCCTCCCAATTCCTCCATGCGCACAGCATGACTTCTCTTCTTCTTCAGACTTCCTTCTTCTTCCTGTACGGTATGCAAAGAGAGAGACAGGTCTGTCCTTCTAACCGGAGGGAGGGTTGGAGAGGTCGTAGAGGTTAGGAGAGGCCAAGACTTGTGGCCACTGCACGACATTCATCACTCCAAGCCTTGTTTACTACTCTAAAACATGATTTAAAGGGATCACATTGCACAGTCGATGGGAGTGCAGATGAATCAATGGGTGCGAGGTGGAAGGTGATTTCGTGGAAGGATGGTTCGTGTGGTTTAGTTGATGACATTTCGATGGGTTGAGTAGTTTTAAAGTTAGCCTGTCAGATATATTGTTTCCTGGTTGTTTATTAATGATATTTATATACAGTATATAAATACAGTTTGCCTTTAAAATCTCAAATGGTAATCTTACTGTAGTCCTATCGTAGTTTTCTAATCCAGCATTGATATAATTAAACATATCTCAATCTCGCAGCAATGACATCTTTAATGTCACCCAGAGTTTATTGAGCTTATTCGTATCACAAAGCCGTTGGATTGCCTTTATCTGCATTGCAGCAAATATGATGTCAGATTTTATAATGTTGACGAAGTTACTGTATTTTACAATGAAATTCGAAGTACGGAAGTATTATTTTATAAATTTCAAGTTCAACTCGACAGTACCAATGTAAAATTATCTATTTTTAGTTGTAATAAATAATATCACTGCAATATGTATTTTGACAAAAATTACAATATTTTCAGCAATACTTATAAATAATCCATCAAAAAACACCGAAAACTTAATTTATTGTATTTCATTCACTCCAGCAACAAACATACGTGAAGCTTTGTAAGGAAACCAAACACATAATGTTCCATTCCTTGAAAGTTCTTTTGAAATGAATTGATCCCAGGAAAGCCCGCACCATCCAAGAAAGTTGCAATAACACGATCTGCAAGTACTGCAGCGATTGCACATTTTCTTTTACGAGTATTACCTTATTCTTTCTTCTCCCCCACTTACGTTTCATTGACTTGCAAATTTTCTGGAATGTTTCTAGCTTTTGTGGAGAGCTGGAAATGTTTCCGTGAAAGAATATTTTTTTCTTCCTCAATTCAAAGACTTTACAGTGGCGGAATAACTGACATTGCCTTCCGTTCTGCATTTATATAGATCATTTCTTATACTGTATAGTAATGTATATGTGTTTAACTTAGATTATATTTGAAAGTTGTTTTTCACGTAGTCTGCGTATAACTTATATGCCTATTTGAAATCCTACAACAACTCGGCAAAAACAGGAGTCATATAGAATGACTTTGATTACTCGGTTGTTCGTTGAGAGTGATAATCTATTTGGCTATATATGGTAAAATTAACTTCTCGATGTCTGTAAGCAGTTCTTTATAGTACGAAGTTATAGTTTTGTTACGATACGGGTGTAAGAAGTTAATACTATTGGAACATGCAATCAAAATAATATGGACTTTCTTATCCTAATCTCGTATATGTGTTCGACACTGACGCATATTTTATGCTGCATCCTGCATGTAGTATTTAGGAAAGAGTTATTACACTATACATTTGTATACTTGTAATTATAATGCTCTTATCGCCATACAAAGCTCCACTGTTTTATGAAATATGAATTAAACGAAATATATTTCTACTTCCACAATTCTTAATCTGATACCTACCGTAATGGTGTCTCCTAATCCTGCCACAAAATTAATCCGATAACTGTGGTAACTTTTCATTGTAAAATCATACTTCAAGACATTTTTATTTTATATATTAATTTATATTTTTAATAAAGTATTTAAAGATCAAGTGACTGGTTTCTAAGTGTCTGTGTTTTATGCATTACCTTAAAGTTATTGTTAATATAAGTTCAATTAATTATTTTTAGTAATCTTAATTGCTGTTAACGGGGAGAAAAACTCTTCCTTAAAAAAGGCGGGAAAAGTGTGACGTCACATTTCTTCGTGAGATTTAGTACGAAATCGGAGAATAGTCGTAAACAGCAGGTAATTTGAAGCTTGAATTTTACGTCTGGTATGTATGTTAATGCACCAGTGTAACATAAACAAGGTTTTCCCTGCACTCTGCTGATATATCCCGAACGCTAAACTTTACGTAGCAGTGTGACGTCATCAACATTCGAAATCAATGAACACTTATCGTCTTGTATGCCGTTCTACAAGGAAATTGTTATATTGGAATTGGTTATGTATTTAATATGTTCTGACGAGTATATTTATAGTAAAATATCACAAAACATGGTTTAACCTGTCACCTGATCTTTAAAAATATAGGTAATTACTGTAGACTAATATGTAAGAATTCGGGATTTTTGGGTCATCCGAAACTATTCTCTGCCGCTCCTGTGTATACGTGAGGGATTGGTGAGGGCTTTGATCTTTTTGAGTGCCATCTGTGGATCGATGTTGAAGGCACATTTCGATGACATCTTGGAGTGTTCTGAGAGGATGGTTTGCGTCATTGAGTTTCTAGCTTTCCCTAGAGACCCTTCCAATACAATTGAGGGGTTCGCACTTCCGGAAATTGCATGGGAACGCATTGCAGTGGAGAGATTTTACAAGTGCTTTCAAGTAGACTATTACCTTTCATACCAGGAGAATTTTATACCTTGATATTTTTACTTATGTATTCACATCCGGACGCAATCACAGTAGAGATACAGAATTAGTCATTACAACAATTGAAATATTTATTTTTAAATTTCAATAATCATCCAATATATTGGTAATTATACTGAATAATAACTTGAGGTAAAAAAAAAAAAAAAGTTCTCAATATCATTTTCAAAGTGTTTTTTTGCGTAATATACAAATAACCAGAAGGTTAAGAATAATGTATCAGATTAATAGATTATATGATAACTTTGAAATGAAAGTACAGTACATGTTAATAAATGTTGAACTTCAGAGTGTCCCCTTTGACGATTGCAAAAGAACGTTCTCGAAACATATATTTTCGAAAAACTCTCATTTTTCGAGATCCAATAATTTTTAAAAATTTATCTTTTCTTCTTTTGTCTTTTTGATGTCTTCCTATGCCCGAGTGGACGAATCAAGATGTTTTGTTTCATCATCAGACATCAGTTACCGTGAAGTGAATTTACTTTATTTTGAAACTTGATATCTTACCTGAAAAGAAAATACAATCTATTTTGAATTTAATATATATATTTTTTAATATCGTGTAGTCTTAATAAGACTGAATGCATTCCGAAAAAAATATTAATTATCGAAATGACATATTTCATACCGTATTTGTATAATTATAGTAGTAAACTGGTAACAATATCCAGATTCATTGCAAGGAATATGAAACCAAAATATGTTAAAAAAATTTGTGTGACAGTCAATTCTTATAACAAAAGTAATCTATGGTTGCTTGTAACTTTTCTTGCAATTGCCAGAGTTAAAAGTTTTTGTATATTTTCTAGAGGCGGCGTTCACGGTGGTGGTGGGGGGGGGGGGCAAGAGGTCATACCCCTCCCTGCCCTCACGGTTTGACTTTTGAGAAAAAAATGGAAAATATCAAAAAAAAATAGCGAAAGTCTCTTAAAATGTAGCTAAATTTCTATTATAAAAAAACAAAAAACTGCCTGAAATCGATGATTATCTACAGACAGTAACTTATTGTTTTTGTAAAAATTTCTCCTCTCACTGGAATGGAAGAAAATATAAAATGAAAGAGCTTTTTAACTTTTCTTTTCGATTTTTCCCACGTTTATATTAAATGTTCTATTTATAAATAAGGAGGATATTTGAAATATTCATTTCAGGATATTCCATTTATAGACTTTAGAATGACATTTTATAAAATTTAATTGAAAAGTAGATTTTAATTTGGCTTTCCAAATTCTTATGTACTTGTATAGTCCAAATATCTTTGAACTGTTTTGAGTCTCGAATTATTATAACTTACTCTGTCTACATTATTAACAAATGAACATGGCTGCAATTCATAACACATACTTCTCCTTATAGTGTCCTAGCACATGGAACTGTTATGTCTTATGCAGAATATAATTCTGATTTTAAAAGAGAACAATGGATAATCAGTTTGTTATTTCACTGAACAAAGTGTAACATAAATTACCGTACTTGCTCAGGAAATATCCAGAAAGTCTATTTCTGAGATACTAATTATACTGTGTGTTTTAAAAATGGTTTTCTAGGGATGAGAAGCACAACGTTTTAATTAATCAATCTCCTGACTTGTGACTGAAAATCAAGTTCTCTCTGGTTTGCATATAGAACCAGTAACCAGTTTTCTTTACAGAATGATACCATTTTATACCAGACTTTTCCTCAGAAAAAAAAGGTTGTGTCTCTCTTCCCTTTTTCAATACTGTTCCATATTAGAAATGTTTAACATTAGTACCGTTATCACTAAGGCAATATTTTTGCTATGAAATCATGAGTAATATCAGGAAGCGATTAATTACTTTTTGGTAATATGTAGTTTGCCTTCCTTGTACTGATTTCTCCTTTTTTCTTGTTCTTCAGGTCTTCCTACGACCTCCAAAGCCCCTGCCCCTGTTCTCCCACCCAGCAGTAAGCTTGGTCGTACAACTGCAACTGTCCCCCCTCTGCCTCAAGCCCCTCCACCTTCAGCCAATCAGCAGTCTTCCTCTAGAGCTTCAAGTTTTGCTGCTGCACTCAGGAATCTCGCCAAACAAGCAGGAGGACCAAATTCAAATGGTGAGGAATTTTTAAGGAACTTATGCATTCTTCACTTATAATGTACTTGAAACAATCTATACTTAACAATGCAAGTTATAAAGTATTGTAACTGATATTGACAACTGTAGTATACATTTTCGAAACAACAGTTAAATCTATTAATGAAAACAGTCTTAAAAATAAAAGTTATGTAAAGTGACATTGTCAGAAGAAAAATGTACTGTATGGTTTAAAATATTTACTGAATAAATTTCTTGAAATTAGTTTCAGAATTAAATAACATCAAATGTTGGTAAAATTGCATTTTTATTATTCATTTAGTGTAGGGCAATTGTGCCAGTAGGCATATATAAGTGTAATTCAGTGTACCCATATCAGCCATATTTTAATATCTTTTATTGTCGATAGCAACTTTGGGGGGGTTAATGCATCTTAATATTACGTTGTGCTACAATTAACTTTTACTTCAAGAAAACATTCACATGACTGAGAAACTTATCAATATTTAGATGCAAATGTTTCTTTTTCATAATCTATAACCCCTTTTATTCCATTCTTTCAGATGCGGAGGTAACACACATAGATCCTCAGCCACGTCCATTAACTCCAAAACGCGTTCCACTTGGTCCACCATTACTAAGTAGTGGTGCCTCTGTTGCCAGTTCTCCACCTGTTGTTACTATAGCACCAACACAAAACCATGTTGCCATGCATGAAGCAAGAAAGGTAAGGAAGACATCAATGCTGGTAGTAGGGTTCATAATTTTCAATAGATGAAATTTTTAATGACTTAAAATGCAAGATGAATACTTTTTATAGCAATGTAACTCATCATTCAAAACTTAAATGTAAAGAATCATACGTTTTATATTAAGAACATAATACCTTTCAAATATCATAGTCCAAAAAATGTAAGAATCCTTTAAATTTGAAATAACTGACTTAGTATTTCATTATTCAGCATTAAAGAGGTGATTCCAACACCTAGCTGACTGCTGAGTTTGCCAAAATAATGATAAAAGTCAGTTTGTAAAATGTAATGTGATGTGAGAAATTAGATATTTTTTGTGTAAATTTGAATGAAAGTGTACTAAAATGGTACATTGGTCAAAATATTTGCAGGACTACATATTTTCATGTCGTATATAAGTAGAATCATTACAGACAGTTTGTATTGCCTAGTGTAGAATTGTTTAAAATTGTATCATCTTTCTTTCCCAGCCTGAGCGTAGTGATTCAACGTTAGAACCACTGAAGAGGGATTTGGAATTGGCTCCTCCTTTAACAAGAGGCCCTCCAAGACCAGATGACCAATTATTATTTGCTCTAAGAGCACCACATCATGAAGACTTTTATGGTAAGAAACATTTACCACTCAGGAAAATTTAACTTTAAAAAAAAATTCTATGTTAGAAAATCTAAAAATCACGTCGTTAGTTTAACTGTCCAGTTCTAAATTTAAAATTTTATGTTATAAACAGCAGTTATAATCTCTCTGGAATAAAAAGATCACTCAAGTTTTTTTTAATATTTATGTTTTATTAAAAGGGAACCCCGGACAAAGCGAACCACTTAAGCAAGAACAGCTACAACTTAATGGCTGTTAGTGATGCCAAGTTCTAGTAAGCTAAATTCAGTACATAGACAAGTCTACTACGTGATTCTTTCATCTGTTTTAGTGATGTGCATTATTATCCAATTATAACTAATTTTGCACACCTGTATAATTGGTTCCTTTTGCCCCAGGTTCTCGTATTGTTTTATTATTATGAAGGTTTTTCTTATTGTAATTTATCATTAAATTAAAAATAGGTGATTTAGTCCTGAACTGTTACCACATAAACAAATCAAGTACCAAAGTAAACAACATAGAAAACATGTAAGCAATATTATGGTCCCTTACTGATTGCCTTGATAAGATTATAAATGGTAAGGAGAACTGAAAAGTTGTTTCATTGTTGTATTTGTTATAGTTCTTCTAGTACATATACTTTAACTGCAAATTATTATTAAGTTAATTTAATAAAGTTAATACAAAATTATCGTTAATATCTCATGAATGAAAAATTTTATGCTTTTAAGTTGTTATTAAAATCATTTCTTCTCGATTTGTGCTAAAGTCAACAACAACATTCTTCTTGTTGGGGGAAAAAAATTTCATGAATCATTCCTACTTGATTTCTTTATGTGGTAATGCAGTTCAGAATTTAAAGCAGAAACTACTGCCCCAGAATCTCCGCAACCAAGGAGATATGTTTGTTTCTTCCTTAGAGCGTGTTCGTGAAAACCGTAGTCTTCTGAGCAGCAGTGTTCCTGGTGGCTATCCTGACAGTCGAACATTAGTAACATCAAGAGCTGATGAACTTCTATTATCTAGGAGTGGTTTTCAACCATATAGATCTGATGCAAGATTACCTGCTTTCCCATTTGATGCATACGCTTACCATCATGCATTGTACGCGCCACATCATATCACACCTCATCCGTACAGGTAGGTTTGTTTTTAATGCAATATTTTACTTTTACAAGGATTGATCATCTTCTTCTGGGGTTCCATTATCCATTTTCATGGGTTGGTTTGTGGATCAAATTTCTCCATATCGTTCTGTCATTCCATAATTCTAAACGATTGATCGTAATTAATGAAACTAAACTAAGAATACATTCTTCAATACTTGAATTCTACAACCGTGCAAGAAAACAGTTTTACTTCTCTTGTAACTGTAGGTTTCAAGGAGCCTGTGACTGATGAAATTTACATATTGTCACAGAATATTTGATAACTTCTTATATGAAGAATAGAACTACTGGCACATGTTATTTTGAGATTTTAATTGTGCTCTGCAAAATAACTTACTTGAACAGCTACGGTAAAAAAAAGTAATAAAAAACATAGGCCTACATTATATTTTAACAAACTCAACTCATACAGTACATTCTAGCAAACTACAAGTAAAATTTGATAAATAGAAAGTTTATTGCAATCTGAAAATAAATGACATTACAGTGCATTGAACTGTTACTTAATGTTATATAGTGAACTTCAGTTTAAAGAATTTGAGGATTTGAGCTGCATCTGTAAATATGGAAATATTCTAGAACAGTTTTTCATTTGCAAGGAACATTAACTTTAAAAATTTAAGTTAATAAACAAGTAAATTTTAAAGAGAAAGATTTGTATGCACTCTAAGATTGTGCCAACTAGGCTATAAAAAAATATTACTCGATAGTAATCTCTTTAGATATCTAACCAGCAGTAAGTCACATTATTTGTTCTTTATTTCCAGATTAGAGGAGCAGTTATATCTTGAGCAGTATGGTTTACTCCGTCCGCCAGTAGCCTCCCTCCCTAGTCCTGGTATCCCACCATATCCAATGGGTATAAGATATCCACATGCTGCTGATATCATGGGGACACCACTCGGCCTAGTCACTAACAATTCAAATCATATGTTACATGAAAGGTAATGTTTAAAGTCAATAGTGCTTTATGTATTAAATTTGTTATTTTATTATGGAACTTGGTTGGTTAGTTTTATTATAATTATGAAAAACAGCTTTCAAATATATTTAAATTTACAATCATAGGTCACTTTATTTTACTTTGTTACTTCAAATAACTACAAACTATTTCTTTCTTCTGTGAATTTATATTATCCATGCTAGCAAGCTATTACGATATACTACCTGCTTCATACACATGTAGACGTAGTACTATTACTATAGTACCACTGCTGATATTAGTATTCTAAGTTCTAAAAACGTATATAATGTTCATTCTTGTGGCAATTTTGTTATGATCTCTTAAATCATTTAAATTCAAAGGTAGCAGTCTTTGAATTTAGTCTGTAGTCTACCGTAGTTAGTCTCAGAAATGAAGAAATATTTCATATAATTATTTTAATGGTAATAAATAGCCAGTAAAAGAGTACTTTTTAGATGCGAGCTGAAGCGAAACGCAGAACGCTTCTATTGTCCTCGGTATGTCCATCAGTCGGTCTGGCGCTAGAAACAGCTCCTAAACGGCCAGAGTTAGGTATAGGGAAGTATATAAAAAAAATTCAGTTCGCAATTTTTTTTCGAGTCGATCAATTAAATTTTGACGAACCTCGAGTTGATCAATCCGATAACAGTTAGTGATAGATATAGGGAAGTAGGTACTTATTCGAAGGCGATTTTACCCTGATTCTGAAAATTAATTGATTTTTAAAATTCAACCGAAATTCGACGATTACGGAATCAGTTGAAATTTCAGAAACGTTGTGTCAACAACTTCTATAACGGCTACAGTTAGGTATAGGGACGTATATAGAAAAAATTCTCAGAAAAATAATTCAAGTTCACATTTTTATTTTTAAGTCGATCGATCTTGCTTTGGCGAATATTGACCCAGTAAATCCAATAACAGCACGAGATAGGTATAGGGAACCATATATTTATATGAAGGACGATTTTATCCTGATTCTAAAAATGGCTTGATTTTTAAAATTCGGCCGCAATTAGACGAATATCAAATTGGTCAATATTTCATGAATGACGAGTCCTAATATCCAATAATTGCCACTTCTGTAGGTACAGAAAAATATAGAGTGAAAGTACTCAGTAATATATTATCATGCCACATTGATTTTCGAGTCGATCGATCCAACTGTGACGAATATTGAATCAATAATATTTCGATAACTGTTACAGACAGGTATAGCAAACTATAAAACAATAATTCGAAAGACAATTTATTCTGATTCTAAAAAAGTGTCAATTTTATGTAAAAGCGCTGGTTTATATGGTCGCATCTTTATTAATGGTAACAGCGTTTAATTATTCTTGTTGTATACTGATTTTAATTTATTTGTTTTCTTGTAGACTGAAACTTGAAGAGCAACATAGACTTCGTGAACAGCGAGTTCGTGAAGAAGAAAGAGAACGAGAGAAACAAGAAAAAGAGAGAGAAAGAGAAAAAGAAAGAAAGATTAGAGATTCGGAAGAAAAAGTCAACAACTCAAATAAAAGAGAATCGCCAAGTAAGTCACATAGTGTACTATATTTATTTAGTTTGCAAAGTTTAATTTTTAAAGTATTTGTATTTTTAGAAGAGTACAGTATTAGCTGATGTGCCTTGTCATTTTAAATTATTTTTGTCATTCAAGGGAAGTAAAAATTTTAAGAGTATTAGTGTCATTATGCAGTTATGTAAATGGCATATGATTTTTTTGCAAGTTATGTGATTGGTAACATGACGTTACTTTTTAAGAATGAGGCTCTGTTTTTAATGTAAATTTTTTACATATTATATTTTGCAAATCTTAATTCAAACCTTTTTAACTACCACAGTTGATTAAGTTATTTTATTAATAAAGACTAAACATCCTAAAACTGCTTAATTGTGCTTCTTATAAAAAAAGGTGGCAAGACCCAAAAAGAATCTTCATAGATCAGCATAATAGTATTATAACATTTGCAAAATGCCTACATTAACAATTGTATATTTTCACCATCAGGTAAACCGTCACACCACCACCACCCCTCGAAATCCCTTCGTCGTACTCCCCCTACCTCCCAAACACCCCCTAACCCTACCCATCCATCCCCCTCTCACCCTCCCCCTCACCCCTCCCAACACCCACCTCAACACCCCCCTGTAGAAGATCCTCATCCAGCTATAGTCACTTCATTCTCATGTCCTATGCAACCTATAGGTCCACTCGTTCAAACACTCCCCCCACCACCTCCACTCAATAATGGAAATGCACCATCAGTTAATAATAGTAATACTGCTCCAGGTGGGAAGAAGGAATGCTTGTTTGTTAGACCTTTTGAAGATAGTTTTAAGAGGAGTGGAAGTACAGGACAGAAAGGATCGGAAGACAAGTAAGAAGAATTTTTCATCAACCTCATTACAACTTTCATTTGATTGTCTGTGAAAATGATTTATTTAGTAGATATTGGTATCTAAAATTCAAAATAATGATTTCAGTTTGCAAGAACAGTTGAATGTTTTTATGCAGGATTTACTTTCCACTCTCTGATTAACAGAACCATTCTTGAGATTATCGATAATGAGTTACATGATTATAAGTTATGTGACATAAATCATTTTGTTTATGGGTACTTGATAATATATCTATAAAAGCCAAGGAAAACATTATTTTGATGAGATATTCCTTACTAGCTGTTATTCTTATTTTAAATTTTATCAGTCATTTTGTATTAATGCTTCACTGTGTATCATTATCTTCAGGGTATTGGTGTGAATACTGTGAAAGTACATCTACGTACAGTATTGTACTGTCATCATAAATTATCTGTAAAGGTTATGATTTCTCTATCTTTATACAGGGTGTCCCACAAATATCAGTCCCCTTGAATATCTCCTGAAATATGAATTTTAGAATATTAGTGTAAAT
>JAQIWE010000043.1:0-39163 GCA_034698565.1 Campodea plusiochaeta
TTGGACAGATTTCCGGATATGCGGTGACTATGCACTATGCATCCTGAAAATTTGGTCGAAATCGGATGAGCGGTTACAGAGATTAGGGGGGGGGACGGACGGACAGACGGACGGACAGACATGATCGTGCTATAAGCCTTTTTTTCCTTCGGAAAACAAGGCTAAAAAGCAGGAAGACATTTCCTTAAATGAGCTATTTTTATCCAATTTTCAAAGTAATATGTTTGCGTTAATTTTAAAATCATCTGTTTTATAAACTTCAAATTTTTTAAAACAGATGAAATAATATTCGAGAAAGTAAATAAAATACATGTAGTTCTACCAATTTTATAAGTACATTTTGATTCCATGGCTTTTGAGGTATTACAGTATTATCTGAAGTCGTATGGTTAGTAACGAGATAAGGTAACTATTTATCTGATAAAGCCCTTTATCAGTTGCTCCTTTAATTAGAATATTGATATTTAATTAATAATGCAATTGTCATTCATTACAGTATCTGAGAATGAGTCATACTAAGGAGACCTAACAAAATTTTTTACACACATGAATATATGTTTTTTAATGTTCCAAGAACTGTAAATGTACAATGCTGGATTCAAAAATATCCTCGTAACTCTTTTATTATTAAAAAAATTAATAGAATTTTTTAATGGATTACATATTTCTCATAAATAGTAGGCCTACCACAAGAATAAAAATGTATTGAAAAATAATTATTACCAGTATGTATAATAGGTTAGCAACCTCAATATACAATAAAAGATTTTCGACTTTTTTTACTTCGATAAAAAAAGTAATTAAAAAAAAACTAAGTATTGGTAAATTATACTATAATGTTTAATTCTGTAACAATCAAGGTATCTGATAATAAAAAAAAAGATTTTTTTCATTGACACAAATTAAATCTCATTGAAGGTTTAGAAATACAGTATTATTATTTATGTATTTTATTCAGATAACCCTCTGATGAACATAACTAATCGTTCAAAACAACCATTAAATAAAAAAACAGTGGTTAGAGGTAAAATATTTTCAATCCCTCTAACCCAAAATTCTGTAGTAATCTTACCGTAACCAGCTAGTAGTAATCGTCCTGACTTGGAGAAGGCGACAGAGGTGATTCCACAGATGATGTTATCATGGGAATACATGGCTAGTTCTTGGTCACAGCGAAGATCAAATAGGCGACATGTGGCATCATCTGATCCTGTTGCAAATGCCTGCCCACTAGGAAAGAACTGCAAAGGGAAATAGAAAGGTTTATTTTAAGTGATATTACATCTACTTGTGGAGTTGAATTGTGTTTTTTAAAACTTACACTGATGGCATTTATGTCTGATTCATGACCTGAGAATGTCTGATGACACATACCATCTCGTACATCCCATAGCTACAAGAAAAGAAAAGGAGAAATTAGTGATTAGGTATGGTAGGTTGCGTTAATGATTCATTCACAATCAAATTATTTTTTTTAGGTGACAATGGAAATAGAAACACAAACATTTTATCTAATGAGGAGATCTCTAATTTTAATTCCTGAATTGTACCTAACATTTTCTTTAAATTTTAATACCCTGTATAGAAAACCAAATAAATTCTCACTTAAAACCTCAATGGTATTTTATTTAGAATTATTCTAAGGTACTTAGAATAATTCTATGCTTTAGTGTATCTAAAATAAGTATTTTCTTACAGAATAGATTAATATGATTCTGTAGGTAACATCAAAATTTCATAATACACAATTTAACAAATCCTGAATGGCGTTTTAATTTATTTAGCCTAAAATCCCATATACAGTATAATATAGCCCCGTGTGTATTCAAATTCAGTTTACAGTTACTTATTTATAAATGAAATAATTAAAGGAAGATTAACTTTACAGCTAAATATTGAGTGATGTAAATAATTAAAGGGTGTAATAATATCTGAATATTATAATTACCTTGGCTGAGGCATCGCAAGCCCCTGAGACAAAAGAGCGCATGTCTGGAGACAGTGACAATGACATAACATCTCCTGTATGTCCTGTGAAGGAGGTGCAATTCTGTCCTGTTTCTATATCCCAGAGGGCACTAAAATAAAATTTAATGTGTTACACAATACACTGAATACATATACATTATCTCTAAAATTTAATTTTTGCTTTCAACAAATAATTATTCAAATATGGGCTTCTATTATCATAAATTAAAAATTATTATTGATAATTTTTATGCAGCAAAACTTGTTTTAAAAGTAGTAAGTTATAAACAAACAATTACTTTTAAATTAGTTTTCACAAAATTATACAGCAAATATTGTGTAATTAAACTGGGGATACTGCAAACCTTAAACCCATCTGTGAAGTTAAGAAAATTATTAATTGGTTAAAAATTCACACCAGTATAAGTGTATCATGACAATAGGCTATATGCCATTGAATTATTATCACATAAATATTTTAAACTGAGAATCACAATAAGAGTAACATTGAAGACTAGAGTTAAGCAACATCCAAGAATTAAGGTACTTAGCACCAAAAATCTACCAAATCCAAACTTACCAAGTCATATCTCCTGATGATGTTACTATTTTGTTATCATCGAGAAAACGGCAACAACTTAAATATCCTGTGTGTCCCGGTAATTCCCTCGTTACTCTAACGTTCCCTTCTCTTGTCTTCAGACTGAAAAACACAACAATTTACAAGTATTAAAAAAATCTGCAATTTCTATAATGTATTTGATATATTTACCTATAAATGGAGCAGATGTTATCAAGCCCTCCACATGCCACATAGGATCCGGACGGAGCATAGGCACACGTCATCACCCAAGAGGAACGCAAGGGAATGGCATGAACCTGACAAAAAAAAATCACGTTAAATTTCAGGTGTAACATTATACTTTGCAAAAAATGAAATGTAGTTCCCTACATAAATACTCCGACATTTCTCCAGTCTTTAATACTACAGAATTTGTTAACAAAGAATGTTTATATAGCAAAAATATTGTTCTTCAAAATCATATTCTATTATAAAGGTTTTAGAGGTAATGCTGAAACTCGTGTTATTAATCAAATTAACTCATTTTTAGTCAACAGTAAATGCAGAGAAATAAAAGATTCCTATATTGAGTATAATCACATATTGTAGAAAATTCTAATATAGATGAAAGATGTAATTTATTTTAACTAGAGTAATTCTTAAAATGACTCCACCAGATCATACCTTGTTCGTGGTATAACTATCCCATACAATCAACTTTCCATCTTGAGATGCTGATACCAAATTTCTAAAATAAAGCAAACAAATCATTTGAACAAATATTCAACTCTTAGGATTTATAATGGAATTATCTATGAAATCTAATTTACTAATATTGGAAAGTGACATTCAAATGAAAATGATGCATTGTTTTTTATTTGAAGGTAGATAACTTTATAATCAACTTCTTTAATTTTTATGTTCTATCAGCACTTGCTTATAATGAGAACATTCTTATAAGCAACAAATATTTCTACATATTTCCTAAGTAAATATAATTTATCCATTGCCCAAGAAACCAAGCAAATTTGGTAATATTTTTATGCTCAGGACATTAATATCTTGTTATGTACCACATCCGTGTTAAAAAGAAATCCTAATATACTCAATATATTTTTTCACATCACAATGCAATTACAAATGTATTTTGTTTTGCCTCTGAGGACATAATGAAAACATTAAATTACAAAAAAAAAATTAAATGAAAATTAATGTCATTTGATTTTTTTATATCTATAAACAATCAATTTTTACAAATGAATGCAAAAATTATTGGTAGAATCTAGAATGCAATACACGTTTCTGAAGGACGGTATTTAAATCAGCACAGATTTCAGACAAATTTCATCTAACGACCAGGCACCTTCTTTTCAGCACCAGTGCCCCGTATCGCAGCACCGAAATGATTTTTTACAGTACCTAAAGGAGCATTATTGTTACTGGAAAGTTAACAGCATACATAGCTCTCATAAAATTTATTATTTTTATCCTGCCATGGGATGTTTGTTTAAAAGTACGTTATTTTTCTTCTTCAGAGATATATATAACCGAACAGTAATTTTTCAAAAATAATAATTTTTAATTATGAAAAATAACTTCCTCCGAAAATAATTAAATAACTCTTCCTTTATATCGGAATGAACAACATCCTTTGAGGTGAGTGGTTTTAATAAGAACAAGGCAAAGATTAGCAAATCTCATGTACCCAAAAAATAACTAGGCTATTTTTAATCGATATTACCTTCTCAAATTTGTCATTCTTGTAAAAAATATTCAAATAAGAGTGTCAAAGAAAATAAAATTACATAATTATCTAGAGTGTTGTTCATACAATATTATATTTATATAATTAATTAATTAAATATGCCTTTCTCGACATTCTCGTATATTATTTAGAAAAAGCAGTTATTACCTAAATAACGAAAAACAAAACAGATAGGTCATTTTAATTGACAAAAGTCTAATAGACACTAAGATATAAAAATCAATAATAACTTATACTACAATGGAACTAAGCGATTAGATGGAGTGATAAAAGAAATATTAAATATTATTTTAATGCTTATGCTTTGAAAAAAGAAATAGCAGGTGGTATAAATAATGTGTCATATGTGCTGTAAAAAATAAGATGGCAGTGCTGCAATAATGGTGCTGACATTAACATGTTTCAGTGTTGAAACTATCTGATTTGGTACTGCAAATTTATACAGTCTTTTCTCAATACAGCATAAAGATTCACATGAAAGAATGTTAGTTAAATTTCTAAATAAATAGTCTTAGTTCTTTTAATATTTGTTTTAATTTATTGCCTGATTTAATATATTTACTAGTGAGAAACAATAAAAAATAATGTTATTGGATAAACAGTATTTGTGTTTCGACAAGCTTTTCCTTTTTATTTCTAAGTTTATAGTAAGAGCAGCAGCAAGCAATTTTAAGCACATTTTTCAAAGAGCACAAATTAGAAATATTTTCCTTTGATACAGTACTACACTGAATGGTTATATACATTAGTGTTATGTTAGGTTACAATTACTCAGCCTACTTTTATTTCAGCCTAAATAAAATTTATCAACAGAGAGAATAGTTGCTGGTACTATCTTGGTAGTACCTCAATTGAATTTTTTCACGACAAATTTGTTGTTGCACGGTTATTATTTCTAGCTAGGGTAGGTGGACATTTCACTACTAATACAAGTCAACTTTCCTTAGAAACTTGCACTTACAACTCAACAAACAGTACTACTATAGCATCACAATATATCATTTACTATGGTACATGGTACCATCATTACCATTCAATTAATTGAAAAATAATAAAATAAATTGAATAAAAAAAGCATGCAAAACATCAAATTTAATATTCTACTGCAGAAATTTTGATTTATTCGTAAATACTTTTCTCAAGTCTAAATGAAAAAAAAAAGAAAAAGAAAACGTAACACCCCATTACCATGAACTCATTCAATGAAAACAAATATTTCACAAGCATCAAATATTGTGTACACTCTTCTAACTACATCAAAATGTTAACAATAAAATATATCAAGGGAAGAATGGGTAACCTCAGGCCATCGCAAATTTCTAATTCACTAAATTTAGCCTCTAAAGCATTAAGCATTTACTATATTGGTAAAGCACTAGTTAATCAATTTAATCCTACAATGGTGACAAACATACATGAACAAAATAAGTTATCATAAAATACCATTGAAATATTGTCATAATCTTACTGAATGAATAAACTTACAAGTAATAACTTTCAATACAATGTTGATGTTATGTTTTATAGGAAACTGTCAAAAAGATGAACTCTTTTATTTTATTGTTTAAATATAGAAAATTACTTCAGTAGAGGGAGAGATAAATAAGATTAGTTTATTGAGGCCACCAGACCATTAATCAAATTATTATAGTATTTACAAAATGTAATAAATTACTCCTTTGATTTTATACTAAGATTCTGCTACCAAATAAAGATTTACCATTTCTAAATTAAAGGCAGAAATTAGAAACATCTTTTGGTCCAATACAAGAACAAAAATTATATCAATACTAACTAATTTGATTTTAAAGCTTGGAAGTGCAGAATTAAAATATAAACACATTCAATTGAATTATAATTCCATATTCAAATAAATGAGAAGAAATTAAAATTTGAATTTGAGGCTATTGTTTATATTGTAAGTCTCCCATCCTAGATTATGTGATATCTTATAAATACTTAAAACATGCAAGTAATAATATATGATACAATACTTACATTATTGAATGACTGCAAGTATAATGGTAAAATTTAAAACCCATTATCAACTTAAACAATATCAAAATTACATTCATAATTTAAATCCACACAACAATGTAATTAAATAATGTACATATTTACCACAATGCTTTATATGTTATTAATTCAAGTAAAATTAACAAATCAGACATTGACATATTGTTAATGAAATACTGTAATTATAAATAATCTCCATACTCAGACATTTGATCAAACAGTAAATTTTTACAGAAATATATATATATATAATATATATAGCAGTACATTGAACAAAAGAAGAAAATAGAATAATGTCAAGGCTAATATTGTTAACTATCTCCACACAAACTACAATACAACAACTGTTCAACAGTTAAAAAAAAAAGGAAAACGTAGATCTACAAAACACTTGACTAAAAAAGGAAGCCTCACCTGCATGATAGACTACAGGAACAGAATCAGACATGAAAAGTAAGATTTATTTTCAATTAGCACAGGACATTGAAGTGAATTCACATTATACAGTAAGTTATACAAGTACAGATTTCAATATTATTACTTCATATGAAATCAACGGAGACAATGGCAGTACGCTAATATTTACCCCAAGTAAAAATGCTTGCAGTATTAATTCTTTTATTTGACAATCATGCACTCCGTGGTTGACGACCTTTATTTTATCAACTTAAATGATTCCAAGAGACAAAAGAGTTGTCCATTCATTACAATGTAAATATGTCAATCAGATTGAAGTGATCTATTTTTATTGTTTTGATGAGAACTAAGACACATTGAAAAATATTCTGCAATTTCCTATCAGTTCATTGTGGATACTAGGTCTATAATCACTCTTCATAATCCTTATAACTTCAGTACCCCACTTATTTATAATATCAATTCTTCAACTTCGGCCTTTTTATATCCAATCATTATTTAGCTGTACCAATCTAATTCATGGTGATTATTGAGATGAAAATATCTATAATTTATCAACAGTAAGTTACTTTACTAATTTACTATAGTTATTTTGTAAATGCCACGTATGCTAGAGTTCCCCCTCAAAATAAAACTTAATAAGTAATTATGTTTTTCCTTCATACTCCACTCAATTCTTTCTATTCTGTAAAGTTATGTTATTGTAATAACAGTATTGAGAATAGGCCTACAAACATTTTGAACCATGCAAGCATAACTCTTTTAAATGGAATAATCATCTGGTTTATTGACTATACTTCAATATTTATACAAAATCAATAGACAAAAAGTTAAAAAAACTATTTGGAACCCTTAAATCTTTTGTTGAAGATTGATCAATATGTGCTAACTCAGTTACAGCATGAATAACTGACATTATTACTTCATTTGATAGTCTCAACAAGTCCTTAATTTTTTAAAAAATTTTCTCCCTACAGTGTAATTGTACTAAACTGTACCTTGAGTCTGCTCCCCAATGCATGGCATAGATCTTTGCCAAATGGCCCCTAAGTGTCCTTCTCGTTCGCATCTGGATCCTACCAACTGGCTCCAAGGACACTGTAGCTTGGGCGAGGGTGGTGTCACACGTAGTCTTCCGTGCATCCTAACAAAACAAAATTTCATGCAAGATATTAATAATAACTTTTATCATATATATTAATAATAACTTTTATCATATATATTAATAATAACTTTTATCATATATATTAATAATAACTTTTATCATAGTATTGACTGTCAAATTCAATTTTTACTGGTTAATATACAAATGGTCACAGCAAAAACTTAAGTTGATTCTTTATTGAAACAGAATACATAAGTCAACTTTAGACTTGTCATCGAAATAAAATAGCCTACTACGATAAGTTACTAATCCTTAAGATTATCACCAATGATTATTAAAGTAATTAAAAGAACAGAGTATCTTAGATTTCCATTTACAGATGTATTCTGCAACTTCGATAATGATTGAAATTTTGTACTTACCCGAATGGCATTTTTGAGCGTCTCCGCCTCCTGGCGCAGGCTATCCAACTCATTCATTCTCACCTCAGCCACACCCCTTCACACCAACACCCCTCGCCTGAAACAACAACAACAATATATTACTAAATCATCTATGTACACTCAAACATGATTTGTGTAGGTTCCTAATTTCACTAATTCAATTTAAAGAAGTTCCTATTTCCAGTTATAACTTTTAAAAGTAGTAATCATTAATTCATTAAATCACACTATTTTCCAAGATGTTAATCAGTTCTTATGAAGTTAATACTGATAACAATATGTCTAGGCCTTACAGTGTATAAGCAAATATCTTCCATAAGCAAATTCTATCAAACTGTACCATTCCAACAAACTATAAGAATACTTAGTATCATTTTTATAGACTACACTACTACTACTACTACTTTCTGCAGTGGTTTTGAATCTTCATTATGCAGGGAAAACATAGTAATAACATTCAATGTGGGAGGATCCAAAAACAAGAAAACCATCAAAAACCATGTAGGAAGCCAAAAACAACCAAATAATCCCATCTGGAATTAGAAGTATCCTCTGCCAAATTATATGTTCACACTGTGTGTTCAATACTAACCATACTTCTAACACAGAATACAAAAGTATGTTTTAATATAATTTATAACGGCACATGTTATAAAATATGTACTTACAAACAAACTATATCATTCACATATTATTTTTAAACTGCAAATTCTTCGCATTTCCCAATAATAACTTTAGTACACGTTTTCCTGTTTTAATCAATATAATTGTATTAAAGGTATGGACTCTATGGAGTGTTTATACTAGTTAGAATCGTAAGTTTCTAATCTACATATATCGGGAAATGCGATTTGGTATTTTTAGACGTATGCCGAGATAAACACTTGACTGCGTTGACGTACAACAGCAAGTGTTTTCCCCCAACAAAATTTATGTTTAAAAAATAATTATTTAAAAGATCGCGAGTCGTAAAAAATACACGAAACCGTACACCATGTATCCACAGACAGCTAAAAATAATTTAATGAAAAGTTCACCCTCTTTATGAGAGTTTAATTTTTTGGAAATTTTGACTAAGTATTCTGGATTTCCAGAGATGATTTATCAATACTACTTCCTGAATGTTTATCTCCATTCAATTGTTTTGATTTTTACTGATTTTTTGGACAGTTGTACACTATAAGAATGTTTCCAATAAAAGTACCATAATACGAGCAAGAAACAAAATTGTATGCATTTCTGGTGGTACCACCTTTTGAACCCATCAAACAAGCAAACTGGACCAACTAACAAGAGGATGTTGTTTTACTATGTTTTACATAGTAAAAAAAATAGCAAACGAACATTGAGTGACACAACTCACTCGAAATTACTATGGAAGTCCTGAACAGTCAAACCCAAACTGAAAACGGCGTGATTGTGTATTGATTCCAAAGTACTTTGGCCAAAATTACAATAATAGTCGTGTATGTTTTACGAATTGATTTACATATATTCTAACCATCTACGTCAGCATAACAATAAGTCTACTTTGTATAAACTAATGTCATAAATAACATAATGTCCTTGCAAATATCTACCGGAAGTTTTACCGGTACTATGAGAAGAGACGAGAAGTAGACTGACATGCTGTTGCATGCTAATACAACTATACAAAAACGAACGTCCTGACGTAACGAAATCCTATTCCTTGGACTACAACAGCAACCCGATCCCTTACCGCATCTTCCAGTTTCATCCAAAGTATTTTGTGATTTCGGAACAGAAAAGAAAAACAAATTTGTCCACCTTCCCTTTTTCCCTCCACACCCCTCACTCAACGCGGAGATGGCGGCCTTTCGGAATAGTCCATTCCACCCAAAGGGAACAAAATCATTCTATCACTTACGAGTCATATAACTACGTTGGAAAACAATACCATACACACTATGGAATCACAATCACTTTATACAACTTTGTCCGTCAATGACACATTCATTTCGAAGCACGCAGTTCGTATCAACGACTACCATATTTCACATTTTTAACCCTTTGACGGAGTGAATGTTGAAGCCGATGCGCACCACAGTCTGCTCCGTCGGCATAAATACGGTATTGATCTTAACAAAGTAGCGGTAGTACACCTAAGACCTATCGTGTTTGTCAATGTTTTATTCCAAAGGAGGCATTTATTTTTAAATATGGTTTCCACTCGATAACAACTTTCTGGAAATTATAATTATATATTATTTATGGAAGGTACAGCCGAGACAACGCTATTTATTTCCTTCCCATTCGTAATTTTCTCGGTAAAGTACAGTGTGATTACAGTTTAGATTACAGGCTTATTTTCTGGTTTTCCGTAATGGATAAAGAATTATGATCCGTCCCTAAAAATACGAGTGTCGAATAAAGTTATTTTTCTCAAAGAAAAAAAAATCGATTGATATTTTTTTTAAATATAATGTAACTAATCTCAAAAGTATCCCCGTTGGAGATAACTGTTCCATTGCTGACGTTTTTCGAATCAAATTTAATAACCAACAATTTTACGAACAACTACTTCGTTAACTCCTCACGAGAAGCCGACTGGTCGAATCAAAAATATATCTCAAATAGTTCATTAAAGAATTAAAAAGACACTGAGACTGCGCATGCTTCATTCAACAATTCTCAACTTCAAAGGAAGTATACTTGAAATAAACAAAAAAGGATAAATGATGGGGGAAATGCACTTTTCAACACAAGTTCTACATTTTTAGCACACACGGTTGCAAAGAAAACGTAAATGGGGAAGAAAGCCTTTGTGAAATAAATTACTAAAAACTTAAATCATAGAAAAATGAAACACGGTATAGTTTATACTCCCGCTCTATATACTAACAGGTACGGACTGTATTGACGTCATATGCCAATTCACTTTCTCATCTTCGTTATACGCCTATTTCTGGTAACGTTGAGGTTACAGTAAGTTCATTTGGATATATTATTTTTTTATGTTCCACATTATGAAAAAAAATATATATATATAAATATATGAAGGAATAGTGTATTTCTAAACAGCAATGTTAAATTCGCCAGAATGATTGCGGGTGTAAACAGTGTATTTATGTACAAATCTCTGTTTTTTAATCATTACTGGGGTAAAATGATACTAAGGCAATTTTTCACAACAGGAAAATTTGGGATATTTTCATTTTATGCGCATTGTACGTAATGTAATACCGACACATATGCATGTAATATACATTATTTTCTATACATAATATTCAACGTTTAGTAGTCACTTGGAATAATAAACACTTTATTATTCCAAGAGTAGTCACATATATATATATTTTTTTCTAGACGAAAATAATGAGGTTCAAGTGGCTATAGAGTATAAAATGTTCCCCCCAAAAATCAAAAACAATTTCGGCGCGGTTGCAAGTTCCTTTCCATCACAGCTAACGTTTTTACTGCTGTGTTACATAATTTTTGTAGCATTGTACATAAAAAAAAAACATTTCAAGCAGAGACATATATAAAACATTTGTTTGTATGTCAAAAGTAAAAACACTTAAATAAACAAGCAGCAAGTTATTTTCCGTGAAAAAAAAAAGAAAGCTTTGTTTCTGTCTGTTCCTAATCATGTACTGTATCATATAGTTAAAATCCGTCAAGTGGATTCGAAATAATAATATGTAAAACAATAATATTTCAAATGATTGAAGATGGAAACTTGATATTCAAAACTAAGATCGGTTTTGACTGCAGATCTTTCGTCATATGGATGGACTTGCTATAATAATCCTGAAAGTTATCTTTAAATCTGTCACGCGGTTACCGAAATAATAACCTAATTTAAAATATTTGAAGATGGTAATATAAAACTTAAAAAACTGGATCGCTTTCAATTGCAGACCTTTTTTATTTTTATAGATATAGTGACACACAATTTCATTTCTTAAAATTTGCTTACAATTCGTCATAATTATGATATCGGAAATAAAAAGTGAAACATAAAAGGCCAATGAAGATAAAAATTCGAAATCAGAAATCCCCTTGGTTATATGGAAACCTATTTTAATAAAATGAAATCCTATTCTACATAAGAAATTCTACCAGTAGTCCTCACCTATGTAGTAAAATATTTAAATATGAACCTTTTTAGTTAACATAATTATGTTCTATATGTGTATATAGCTTTCAGATTTCAGGATATTCAAAAGTGGGAAGCTACTATATAATTATAGATGATTTTTTGGAATTCTTATTGCTATACACCCTTTTTGATAACTATTTATACCCTCCTTGTCAGTGTAGCATTGAGTAATTAAAAAATACTGGGTGGGAGATTACTATGTAAATCAACTGATGCCGTTGAATTTAGTATCTAAAACCAAGAACAAATTATTAATATTATTTACATCACTTGTATTACGGCATCACATTTATTACTGTAGGTGATTTCCCTAAATAAATTAATGGTGGGAGTTTCACATAGACTCCATGAAATAAATAATTATGTGAAACAAAAACATATTTCAATTTTACAGAAAAAGAAGAGATTTAATCAAAACTTACCTTCATATAAAAAATTTAAATTTTATAATAAAAAAATGCCTATTTTATATTTATATGTATTATTCAATTTAAAACGAGTTTTTATTGCTACTGTTATTTGCTTTATGGATTAAATTTTTTAAATGTGTTTAATAATAAAACTTAAGGTAGGCCCTATACTAGTATAGTCAACTCGTCTCATTTATAGAAGTGACTGAGCCCCAGAGAGAGCATCTGCACTTGCAGAGTAAGAACATATTCTTTTTAATGCAAATGAGATGTAACAAAGGCATGAAAACATGCTCTCTATAGGATTCAGTTGCTTCTATAATTGGAATCAAGTTAAGACTATTTCTCAACAATTTCTAATGATACATACTCCAGAGGTTTCTGTCCAAGACATTGTTGGTTTTACCTGTAGCTTAAGAAACAATTACAGCTGTTTTATACGGCTTATGGCTAAAGAGTAACTACCCAGTTATTGGTCAGGTCAATTGTGAAAAAAATGTAGACGCTATTCGCGATGGCAACAGCTTATAGAGGCGCTGAGAAATGACAGGACATTTCAGTCTCTGCGAAACCGCTGATTGGCTAAACATGTTCAACACTGGTGGAGATACCGTTTAGGTAGTACCAAATACCCTCAACAGATGGAATTCGAGGTACTGCCATCACAAATTACTTTCTGTGGTATCAATAATTGAAATCATGCTCTACTATCAATCTATCATAATAAAAATAGCTGACTTTCAAACAAAGGGAATATAAGCAGATGGATACAACCAGTAGCTTCTGAATGCTTTTTACTGGTTGAGAAAATGTATTATAGTGGTTGTAGATTCCAAGACCAAAAGAAATAATACTAGGAGCAACAACATTTAAATTTTGTAAAATTAACTGAAAATTACCAAAAATACTGCCTACTCCTTATAAACCAAACAAAATAACTACCAAGAAAAAGTGTTAAAACTTCACTCAGACAAATGTGCACATAATATAATAACTTACTTTTCATACAATGATTGTTGCAGAAGTGCTAGACATAAATACAATATGTAAATAAAAACACAAGCAATAACTTAAGTTGCTGACATAGACTGTTCCATTTTCTAAATGTAATTGGTAAAGATTGATTTCAATTGAGCATGCAAACACTATGAAACAATGTACAAGATATTTAATCTATCTAGGATATAGGACATTGTATAAGCTATATTTGATACTTTATCCAGTGTTCTGGTATTGGCACACCATAATTACTTATTGGTACCTACTCCATATTCAAGAAGGCTCTATACTCAGACAGTAATACAGAATTATTCCGTAAATTTTCAAGTTTATTGTAAACTAATTTTCAAACGTGTTGCAAATTATTATTTGTCTTAAATGTGTTACAAATTATTATTTGTTTTAAAATATAAAACAAATAAATTATTGTTTATTTGTTTTATATTTTTATTTGTTTTAAACCCAGTTTTCATTTGTGTATTCAAAAGATGATAGGTAGAAATCATCTGAAACTGGTTGTTTTTTATGTTTTAATAGACTTCAGTAATAAATTATGATATAATTTGCAGAATTGGACGTATTCTTGCTACTGATCATTATTTGTCATTACTTCCATTCATCGCCTTATACTACCTGCTTACGCTGCAAGAATAATATAACAAACTAAGCAGTTTATTTTTCTGATAATGAAATAATAATTTTCTTTTGGAAGTTTTATTAGTCTAGACAATAATAATTGGTCAGTATATAATAGCTTATGAAACTTTATACTCTCTGCTACTGACTTTGTTTACTCAAATGGAAAAGGAAGAGAACTTAATTTTCACAATTCCTTAATTATGTTTATTAACTGCCATAACACAACTACTGCTATCAACAAAGTATTAAATATTCTAGTCCTACAGTGAAAAATTAATTCCAGAATCTTAGTTATTGCACAAGTTAGCAGTTTACTGTAGAATAAAATGAGAGATAAAATAAGTATTTTGAAATTTATTACATGTTACTATAATAATGTCTACACTATTAAATTATGTATTTTATATATCACCAGAGTACCAGATAATACTTTTATTGCTGATAGAAGCACAGAACTACATTTAAAAAGCATGAAAGAGCATTTGAAAAGTACAAATTCTGCAGTAATATAACTACAATACTGATCAGAGAAGTTGTTTTAAAACCTCTGCAAGCTTTAAACACTGAAATGACTTCTGTGACTATATGAAAACTACAATTGTAGGTTTTTAAAACCCTAAGGAACTAGATGTTTTTTACGACTAATTATTCCTTGCCACACCTAGATCATACACTAAATAGCCAGCTATTCATAAATTACACAGATCGTCATGAAAGAACTAACAGTCATTATGAATGAGAGACCTGAGTATTCAGTATGCTATAGCCTACAGCACTTCAATTCAATCAGCTAAAAGACACTCAAGGATTCAAAATTTCTGAAAAATTCAACCAGTAGTTTTTGTGCTGCAAATTTTCAAAACTGATGTTATTTGGAAATAAAGAAATATCACTGTAATGAACATAATGAAATAAGTTATAACATAACAAAACTTAGAACACAGGCAGTGAAAGATATATCACCACATGTGTAAGATAGGGAAAACATCACTTTTGCAAATTCCATATTAATTTTTAGCAGATGATGGTGCAAGGCTTGAATAAGAAAAAATTCACCCCTATACAAATACTAGAAACAAAATGCCTATGTTCACAGAAAGATGTTTGGATCATTCCACGTCAAATCATCCAGCGAAAAGGTGAAATGGCACCCAACCAACTCACATCTTCTTGAGATTCGATACACAGTTATGTAAACACAAGTAATTCACAAATCTCAAATTTGAAGTGAAATAGTTTGTATTCTGGAGTCTTTTGAAATTTCAAGCAAAAATCTCATTTATTAACTCGCGGCACTCGCCCAGAATGATTTTTGTGGACTTTTTCATTAATAATTCATTTATTAGGTCTAATTGAAGAAATGATTTGAAAATTGAAACTCAGATGTAAAATATTTTTTTTGGAAAGAGCAGAAATTTGCCCATCATATAATAAATTAAAATAAGTGGGAGGTTTTTCGTTTTAAGGGCTTCAGCCATCATCAAACTAACTTTTTTACCCTATCCTTTCCCACTCTAAGGTACAGGCTGTTGCGTAATGGTGGCATAAATAAGACATTGATGCACAGTCTTACAATTTTGTTTGCAATTGCTGCCCAAACTTGAACATTCAATTCCTTAATTTTCTGCTAGTATTGTGGAAAAAACATGACTTTTTCCACAATACAAATTAACTAAATGAAAAAAATAACAATATCATGACAAAGCTGCTGATGTGCACTTTACTGAGATATTTCCATTTTTTCATTTAAATAGTTCAATTTATTGTTGAGGCAAAAATATCATTCACATTTTTCCACCCTACCAGCAGAAAATCATGGATTGAGTTGCAAAGAGACTGTCTTGTGTTGTCTGTCTATGATTGGAGAGTTCAACTTGGCTAGCAATATTGAAAAAAAAAACTATATAGGCTATTTCCAAGATGATAATACCAGCTAATACCAAAATGCTGCAATATTATAGTAAATAGGGTTCAACAAGAAAAGTTAAGTGTAGTTTGAGGGGAAAAGCATTCTAAAATTGTAATTATTTAACTCCTTTTGTTATGTAGAAGAAAGATAAGTTTATATACGTGAATAATAAAATGTTCTTAACATTTTGTAATTACACACAGAAACTTTTATTCATTATTTTTATTGCATTGTCTTCTGGTAAATCCCACAAACCACATGTGCGCCACCGCACTTGTTGAACCCTATTACCTGTAGGTTCTTTCCTATAATTCTGTAACCGTAAGTGAGTTGAAAGTTTCTCATGTAAGACAAATCTCGCTTGGTCATTTAGTGACGAGATTAGTCTTCTATAAGAACATTTAAAAAAAAATCCCTTGAATGGATTTGGTCATTCGAATACACTGTTTTTCAGTATCTTAATACTTCCCCACCATAACAAATTATACCTCACAGCAAGCAAAACTACACATACTTCATTTTCAGGTGGTTTTTGAAACAGTAACATTATCATTTATTTGTATTAAAGACAAATAAACATTTTGTCACTGAAGACGTTGAAACGATCTACATAAAAAAAAATGTTTTGTCTTTAATAAAAATAAAAGGTAAGTGCTACAGTTTTAAAAACGACCTGAAGATGAAGCAAGTGTAGTTTTGCTTGCAGTAAGATATAATTTGTCTTGGTGGGAAAATTTTAAGGCAGGCCTACGGAAAAACAGTAGATTCAAACGCTCAAATCCACTCAGAAGGGGTATTTTTTTAAACAGGTTTATAGAAGACTAAACACGCCACTAAATGACCACATTGAAAAGGCAAATGAAATCAGTCTTAAATGAGACAAGGTCAAAAGAGGCATTATGAAATTATAAGGTACCGTACATAGGATCTAATGGGAATATAAATAGGCCTATAAGATAGCTTTACATAGGCACAGGTCTATAGCCTTTTCATGTGACCCTCTATAGATAAATGACAATTCCTAAAACAATTGGCAAGAGTCCAACATAATGTGACAACGGTAACTTATTTACAACCGTACAAGTAGGCCTACAGCTGCTAAAACAATGGTCTTTACGATATCTGTTTAAGTTGCCCTCAGAACAAATCAAAGCAAAACCAACTGACATTGAACAGTGGAATGAAAAATTGTTCAAAACCGTGTTCAGTTAGTGTATGTGAAGGCTACGTACATTTGCGTTAGGTTCTCTTCCTGACTTCGGAATCATTTGTAACATTCCAAACCTTCTTCAAGACTAGGCCTACTATTGTCAGATTGAGGTGGAAACATGAAAGGTGGTTTACAGAGGGTCTCAAATGTGACAAGCACACAAGCTTGAATTATAAGTCTCTAGTAGCCAGAATTCTATACAGCTGTAGCCTACAAGGTTTGCTTTTTTGTCGAGTTTGTTTTTAATCAATCTACTGGTCAAACCTGTCAGACTAACCAGTACTGCTGTAGGATTATCTGACTGCCAGGTATGCAGATCTTTTCCTGCAGTCCTGTTACTCCAAAACCACACAGAAAGTAGCCTAGTAATTCTGTTATAAGTTGGAATGTAAAGATTTTTTTTACCACATTAAATAGGGGGAATAGTTCACCTATGAAATCTTGCTTGCTATCCAAGTTCCGGACTAACATCCGGCGTTTTTCGACAGTTCAACGAGGTGCGCTCAGCTTGTTATGTCACTATTTTAGTAAGTACGGGCACTGACCTCTGCGCAATTTTTCTCCCTGTAGATACAACCAATCACACAACAAAGATGCTAACGAAAAAACACGGTCACATTAATTTAGTTCGAAAAAAAAAATAAAAAAAAGTAATCCAGCAAAACCTCACTCCAAAAGAAACTAAGGGCGCGGCCTGTTCCTCGACTGCCCTCTAGCGGCACACCGGGAACACTAAAGACCCGGATGAATGACGTCAGAAGTCTGGAAGTTTAAGGTTGCGTTTCACAAACATCATTTTTGACATCACGAACCACAAATATAATACGAATGCCATTTATTTATATTGCAAATTAAGAACCGATCCGGCCGCGGATCAACCAATGAAATAGTATGATTAGTATAAACAACATTACCATTATATGTAGTTTTACTATTTATATAACTTATTTCTTATTATAACATGAAAACAGAATATCCGACAATCCCGAGAAGCTGATTGCTTTGTGAATTTCATTGCTTCAGGTTAAATTAAAGAGCTTAGAAGTTAATAATTCAAACCTGCTTTGTACAAATATGAGATTCATGACATACCTCGAAAAGCAAATTAATACCAGTATGTCACTTTTATTTCACTTCTTCGTTTTCTGAAGATCTGAACATACTCTTTCCTGAGGGAAAAGGTCCGTCATTTTCATTCCTGCTTCAATCTGATGACTATTTGTTTACGTACGAAAATGAACAGATCTGTTTTTTTTTACATATTTTTTTATATTCTTTCGAGTTAAGAGCTCAACAGGCTATTTAGGAGATAAAAAGAGAGTCCATTTCATCTTATCAGATGACCAAAAAAAAACTGAACAGTATATTTTAGTAATTTTACTGAGGGGTCTGTCAACTGATGAGCGATATAATAGCCCCCCCCCCCCCCCAGCAAAAAAATCAATAATAATAAATACCTCAATGTTAGCGAAATACACTATTTAAAAGAAAATTCTACAAAATCAGAAACTAAATCATTTGCAGAAAAAAATAATTGTATGAATTTGCTTTAACAATTTCAAAATATAGCCTCCATGCCTTTTTACCAACCCCCATACAAAAAGGAGGTGAAGATATTTTCCTCATAATAAAAATTCTTTGATAACTGTTTTTCACCAAAGTACTAATTTATCATTATATAGCTTATATGTTGCAAATACAGAATATTGTCAATATTCTGTATTTTCATTGTGGACTTGCAACGTATATGCTAAATAATGATAAACACATATGAATCCATTTCTCTCAGAAAGAATGAAGAATTAATATTTGTAAGTCAGGTAAGCTTGAAAATGCAATTTGATTTTGTAATATTTCCAGTCTCACATGTTGTCCTATGATTGATACTCAGAATAGGAAAATTCATGGTAGTTCCCCTTTTCTCATTTTCAAAAAATTAAATTGCTGTGATCTTCGAACTATTTTTAAAATATCCATTTTTATAAGTTGATTAATACTATCTTCATGTTAAAACCTTTTATTTTTACAAAATAACCTCCAATAGATACTTAATTGTCTAATAACTCTACAGAATTCAAGTCAGAAAAACATCATTAATTTTCATTCCTTAGGTACAGGTAACCCAGAATGAAGTCATTTCTTCTTATCATTTCATTAATAAATGAATAACTGATACAAAAGTGCTCCAAAAAAGTGGTGTAATATTATGAAATTCCAACAAACCAATCAGAGAAAAAATAAATGTATAAAATAAAGCATCTGATAAACATAATTAAGAAGTGCAACAATAATTTTATCTTTACTTAAATAGCCCCAAAAATCACCATTTTTTTGGCACTTTCCAAGCTCAGTCTTTAGAAATCTCAATTTTATTATTACATATTTCATAGTCATTTCATTGATAACAAACACACCCAAAATGGAAGAAAAATAATCCCAACTTAATGAATTAATAAAGAAGAAAAAAAAGGATCCCAAAATAAATGTAGTAAAAGAAATTGTTTTTTTCTGCTTTTCAGCGGCGTGGTCCCCAAGCAATGGGACCGCTGCTTGCTGTTTCCATTCCACCAAAAGATGGAAAATCTTCTGAACTTGCTGTATCTGGTGCTCTTTGTTCCCAAGGACCACCTTTTACTACAAATTCAGCATTCTTCTTTGCACCAGCAGAACTTTTATCTTTCACAGTTGCTGATGGACTTCTGCTTGGAGCATGGGTGTACTGATCAAGCATGGCAGTATCATGAAGATCTTGGAGCTGAAAATAGATGGATGCAAAATTGTTATTTAAAACTGTACAGTTCTATTCAGAATAATGTTTTTATTGGAATATTCAGTTGAATAGTTTTCTTAGGACATACAGTATTAATAATTTTCAAGTTTAGCAAAATAGTTTCATTTGCATATTTTTAAAATGTTGAGCAGTTTTTTTAGTTTGAAAATGCAGTATTGTGGAGTGTCAAACAGAAGAGAGTTTAACGTTTAATATAAATATTCACAGAAAAAATTATATTTTATTTTGTTCAATTCCAACTTAACATAGTAATGAAGCTATAGATAAGTTTTACATTGCAGTATGGGATCCACATTTGATATTTCTTAGCTACCCCTACCCATTTCTTTACCTTAGGTTTGGTACGATTAAGTCAATTTAATTTGTAAAATTATACACCAATTAAAGAAACAATATTTGATTAGGTCACTTTTAGTTGCTGCAATTTTTTCACAAGTAAATGAAACATTAAAAGAGACTAAATTATATTTTGTAACCTTATTACACTGTATTTGTGTATAACAACAAAATAATTAGAATTTACTAAACTATTTTACTGTAGTGATAATAACTTACATATTCTTCTTCCAAGAGCAGCAAATGATCTTCTGCTTCGACAACATGTTCTTCTGGTCCTGAGATAGTTACTAAATCTTTCTCAGCATCATTATTTCTTGGGAACTTAATTTCAACTTTAAACTGATCCATTATCTTGCGAATACTTCTTCCTTTTACACCAATCAAACGTGAATGAACTCTTGGATCAATTCGGATCTCTTTCTTAGTTTGATCATTCTGAAAAACAGAGGGAAACATTACAACAATTTCATACAGTAGGATCATGGGGGTGAATTTGAGACTCGGAACTAAAATTGTTTACGCATTGTTTTCTTGTGGAGCTTGGTCAAGTGAATCATGTGGAACCCCTAAATTCAAATTGACGAACTTCAATTTGACAATGCTGTCTTATGGAGTGAGTTAAATTGTGATTGCAATGCCTCTACAATTTTCGAGATAAAGAGAGTTTGTAAGGGGCTTTCCTCTCTAATAACCAGTTAGGTCTATATTAAGTATGAGTTGGATTTATAAATGCAAAGCGCTATTATCATTGTTAAATTTGTACCATAAAGTACTGTTTAAAAAAATTAGACAAAATAGAGTAATACAAGCATACTACCAAGTAGCAATTCAAATCAAATATAGGCATACTGTCATTTAAAATACATACTTTTTTCTATTAAGTCAGATAATAAAATGTTTTGCTTCCATTATTTGTCACTTTAGTTATTTAATAAAATACCACTTAAAATTGCATTCCACAGAACTACACTAATTCTTTGAATTTCATCATAGTTGTCAACTAAATGTTATTGTAATATTTCTTACCAAATCATTAACTATCTTGAGGATGGCATCCCTTGCTTGCTCTGCATGTTCTTCTCTACCAGTTATCGTAATAGTTTTCTCATCTTCACCTTGAGCATCAATTTTCTGAACAAAATACAATTATTATTATTACTGTATTATAATGCCTTATTTTGTTATTTATCTAAATGACAAAATGGCAAAATTTGGACTTTCAAGTCCACTCTTTTATTTAACCATCATAATATACACGACTTATTTTGTAAGACAATTTTAGACGAAGTTTAATACAAAATAGAAGAAAACAAATTTATATAAAATTTATCAAAACAGAGGGAAATTTAGAATAGAAATTTAAAATAGAAATTACTGATGTTTTTTACATTTTACTTACAAAACAGTTTTATTTTAATTATTATTATTATTATTATTAATCTACATCATGTTTTAAAAGGATGATAATAACTTACTGGAAATTGTATCTGCACATGGAACTCGTCACGTATCTTGGAAACAACCAAACCCTAAAAAATCAATTATAGACGTATGTATTAGTGAAAGTTATTTGGACATATGAAATATCATTTCAAAAGTAGACATACAGTAGCATAGTCTGAATCTTAAGAAGTCAAAAGATTTATGATGTGGGAAAAAAGTACCACATATACACTACAGTTATTTTTCATTCACTTTGCCAAAGAAAGTTTCCAAAAAGACATTATCAAAATAATATTAGATTTGTAGGTCTATTAAAAACTTTTAATAAAAATTCTGGCAAATAAAATAAAACATAAAATCATGTTTTTTAAGAGAAACAGAGAGTAAAAATCATTATTGGAATGTGATGAGAAATAAAATATGAAAACTTGATTCATGAGCTAATACTTAAACAAATGAAAAAAAATATATATACAAATAGCATCAATCGTGCAAATTGTAACTCCTTCGAACCAACCTTTCTTCCAATGATTTTTGGATGGTATTCAGGTTCAACAGTAAGAGTTAACTTAAATTGTCTGGCAAGGCGATCTTCTTTTTCTTTTAATAAAGCAGCTACCTTTTCTTTCAGAGCTGCACAAGCTTCTTCAACATTTGATGGAATGCCAGTAACCTAAAACAAACAACAGATTAGAGGAAAATACAAAATACAACAACCTGAAATTATTTATTTAACAACTAGGAAATGTATTGTATCATTAGAAAGTATAATGTAAGAATATGAATGCAAAACTGTATAATAACGCTGAATAAATATTTACTGACTTTTTTTTAGATCATGAAATTACCAAAAAAAGAAAATATTTGACACTTTCTATAAAAGAAAAAAAAATTCAAGAGTAAATATGTCTACATTATTTTACACATTGTAACACAAGTTGTTATCAAGAGATATAAAGACTATAATAATAATAATATATTACTGTTAGTTTTACCTTTATTGTGTCTTCTCTTAAATCTGCAGCTGGTACTGAAATGGATACATCATGGCTTTCCATCAATTCACGTACTTCACCTCCCTTACGGCCAATAATAAACTTGTGCAAATCAAATGGTACGATGATCTGAAGAAAAGCAATACTGTATTATAATTTCAATCATTTGTTTTTTTGGCATATAAACAAATTCTTTTATCTTACATAAAGTAAATCTTTATCTTACATAAAGTAGAAAAATATATACAGTAAAAATTATATATGTGAGTTTAAAAACATTTTTGTAGAGAAGATGAAACAATGAAGGTCCATATCTCAAATTACAATAATAAAAAAAGTATTTATATTTTCATAATTTTGTCAATTCCAATCAAAACTAAATAATCACTGGGAGACAAAAGCTTTAAAAAATCTTCATGTCCTGGATATATTGACCACTAGGATATTAATAATAACTGCTGATATACTAACCTCACTTGTAACTGGTACCAAATCTAGCAATGCTTGTTGTGCTTTCTTACAGTTTTCATCCCTTCCTGTGATCTTAATGATATCTCGAACTGATTGTTCACCTTCAACTTCAACACCATCTTCACGAACTTCACGATCTCCATTCATTTCTACAAAAAAAAAAATATTTATTTGCATATATACTGCATTTCGAGGTAAAATTAAAATGTTTAATTTAAATTTCTTCCCTTCCATAAAAAATTTAAATATTTGAATTTTTTTTAACTGTCCTCCATTATTAAAATTTATTACTGCCTAATGACTAAATACCGTAATTATTATAATTTTACAAAGCATTGAACTGTATAGAATCTCATACTGTTTGATATCTATGATGAACTCAAATCTCAGTAAATGAAAGAGATTAATCCTTTATAAATTTTTGAGTTCAGTTTATTGCAAACTAATATATATCTTATACTGTATAGTTAAATTTTCCAGACACAATCTGACCAAACAAAAGAAATGAATACTATTTGATGGAATTTTATACCAGTTATACAGATACAGTGCTTTCATGTACTGCACTGTATCATTAATAATTTACATATATTTTCAATAGATGTATTTATTTCGAATTATTAGTATTTTACACCTAGACATAATTTTGAAATATTTTTATACTGGTTATTTTACTATGATTTCATGATACCACCACTCACATTGTAAGCATATTCCAATCTATCTCATTTTTCAAGTGTTAAATAAATTGTAAGAAAATGTTAATATAAAAATTGAACCACTGAAACTACAGTAGTTAAAAAAGTAAATCTTACCTCCATCTGTGGCCTTGTCTGGAAACTTAATTTGAACTCCATACTGTGAAGTGATTGCTTGAACTCTATGTCCACGTGCACCCATCAACGTTCGATGTAGCTTTTGAGGAATGGACATTTCTAACGTAACTTGTTGTTCCTAAACAATTAAATCAAACATTAGAAATCTAGTTGCTTGTTCAAAGTAATTTATGAGGTAATAATAATGCAGTGATTGCAGTAATTTAATTATTTTTTTTAAGTTTTCTGGCAGACTAGTTTTGTTACAAGAACAAGAAATGAAGTTTTACAATGCCATTTCTTAATTATTTAATAATTATAATGGTGGTTAAGTCTCTTAGTATGTTTGTTTGAATCTGCCTGAGAATGTTGGTTAAGTCTCTAGTATTGTACTAAATATAACTTGACATAATGCTGCATCATCAAAATAATAATTTTCAGTACATGTAATTTAAATTTTGATTTTACAAAATAAATCAGGCATAATACAGTATATCTAAAATACAACCATGGCAGAGTGAATATTTTTAAATCACATTTAAAAATGAAGAATACTGTATTCCTTACAAGATCATCCACAATCTCCATAATTCTCTTGATGGCATGTTCCACACAATCTTGAGCTCCTTTGAGAGTAACGACATCACTGAGAACTCCAGCTCTAGGAAATGAAACAGATACTCCGCCATATTGATCACCAATTTGACGAAGTAAATCTCCTCTTCTGGCTACAAAGTGTCGATGATGTCTGGTATCAACGTTAATCTGCTTCTCAACAACTAATTCCAAGCGGGATACTGCTAATTCAAGTTCTTCTTTGGCTTTTTGGACAGCAATTTTTGTTCCAAGAATAGTTATCTTGTCTCTATCTTCATCGTTGTCTCCTGGAAATACGATTCTAGCACCTGTACTTTCTTGTATTCTGCGTACGTTAGCTCCTTGTCTACCAATCAAAAATCCATGGTGTTGACTTCTGCATTTCACTTGGGCACTATGAGAAAGGGCTTCTTTCTCGTTACTCAGATTCAGAAGAGTTCGCTTGGCTTTCTCCACGTCATCTTTTGGACCGCGAATTGTAACCTGAAGGGCAAAAAGAGTTCAGAAATTAAAGTCATTCATTATTGACTTTGTAATTATTTTTCATTACTTTATCAGTTGAGATTTCATCAGATTATTTTTTCACTAAAAGTTTTTACGAATTGTTTCCCTTGAAACTCTTTGAATAGCCTATGTTTTGAAAATATTGTTGAGAAATCTGCACTGTGAACACATACAAGCTTTTTACAGGAGATGAAAACATGTTTAGACAATGCATAATCATTAAACTTTTAATAGTTGGGAACAATTTTATAATTATGAATTGAATTTAAATTACTTACAGAGTACATCCTTTGCAGCAAACCTGACAATTTCAAGTAGTTTCAGTTCCAAATAGTTTTATTTATTCAAGCTAGGCATTATATAAATTAATGTTAAAACTACAACAGTGCAAAACTTAAAAAGGTGAATTAGAAAAATGAGGTCTAAATGCATTGGAAGTTACCAATAAATAAGTCTGTAACCAATATCTGTACAAATGATAGTAACATAAATTTGTTTAACTTACTCTGTCGCTATGTGAATCACTTGGTGGGAATTTAATGGAAACACCTCCACAATCTTCCATAATGGTCTGAATTAAACGACCGCCAGCCCCTATTAACACATTATGAAGCTTGCTAGGAATAATTACATCAATTTGAGTAACATTAGACAATTCACTTTGAATCTTCAATATTCTGTTTCTTGCATCTTCTACTGCCTCTTTCTTTCCAGTTATAAAAATTGTATCACTATCAGACCCTTCTGCTGGAAGATCAATTTTGGTGCCAGTTTCATCGCGAATCTAAGAAAAATATCGTAATTATTAATTAAACAATTCGATTAATCAAAATCATATAAAACATAGTTGAAAATATTTGTACAAGCAGCCTACATTTCATTTTAAAGCAGCCTACATTTCATTTTACTTTACGACAAATATAGTGTTTTCAGAAAAATATAAAAAGATTTTTTTTTTTTGCTTAAAATGTAAAAATTAATAATGTACCCTTGAAGAGAACAAAATCTCTTGATTTTCTTTGCATTATTTTTCAATTTTTCCTTGCAAAGAGTTCTATACACCATCACCAGATATTAGAAAACATAATTAAAGTACAGTAGCACTAAATATAAATTCTTAAATTTTCTACTCTATGTAAAAAATAACACTATACCAAAACTAACCTTTCTGATATTTACACCCCCTTTTCCAATAACAAATTTATGAAACTGTTTGTAGATGGGCACTTGTACTTGGTGGGATTGCTCTTGAAGCTCTTTTACTATTTTGCTCAAATATTTCATGCATGCATCAACATCATTTTTAGGCCCACGGAGCCGAACAACATCACATTGCTCAACTAAAAATAAGTTAAATAATGTATTAGTTATACAGTATTTAGTTTACATTCCTTACAATATTTGGCAATACTGTGCATACATTTTAAAATTATATTTGGTGAGTTACAGTATGGTTTTACTTCCTAAATGAAAATGATAGTCAAAATGACAATATACTTAAATGAAAGTTATTAGGCAATCTGTTTACTCTATATTAGCAGAGAAATTTCAATTCGCAGCTAACTTATTGAGACACTAATTTTCTTTTAAAGCAATGGAAAAAGCTCTTATTTTTACTTAGTGTACATTTAACATAACTTAAAAGTCATCATAATATTAATCAAATCAACATAGCAGCATCTATTGAGTAATATTTTACCAAACCACAAGTAATGAAAGTTTGTAAGACATAATTTCTGTTATATTTCTGTGCATAGACATTACAAGTAAGCAATATTCAACTATTTCTTACCAATGTCAGGGAATGAGATTTGCACCTGAGTGAATTTATCTCTCACTTCCTTTATTCTTTCTCCTTTTGCCCCAATAATGGCCTTATGGAATCTCTGTTCTATCACTAATTCTTTCTCCGCTTCATTTTCCAACTTATGTATAAGCTCTTTCAGTTCCTATACATACAAATATTCAACAATTAGTATGAATAGTATGTTTTTATAGAGAATATAACTCAGTTTGAAGTGTCAGGTGTACGTTAAAATTATATATTATCATCCTGTTAGATTTATAAAAAGTAGAAATCAATTTCATTGACATTCTGAATCATTTTAAATATGCATGCGTTTTTATGATAATACTGTATTGTGATCATTCAATTTACATCAAATAAATTAAATACAGTAGTAAACTCAAACTCAATGTTGCTTTGAAAAATTAATACATTTCTTATATTACCCAATATCATTCTTCTGCAATACAAATAGACACATATACTTACATAACGTAAAGTTAAATCGGTAAATACTTTCAATCGACTCATCAAGACAACTTCACTCAATAACAAAAATATTATTTCTAATCGTTCTCCCTTTTTTATTGCTTAATCCTACTAATAACATTTCCATTAACAAAAAATTCTAACGCAATACTAAATAAGTAAATTCCATTTATTTGAGCAATCAATATCCCATTAACATTCCATAGATAAGTAATAACATTTCAAAATCACATTTTGCAACGTTCAAATAAATTCTGTAAAAATACCTGAACAGCTTTTGCAACCCCAGTTGGATTTCCTTCTACACGAACAACTCCACTTTCATCATCTGGCACAACAATACTAACACCACATTCTTCTTTTATTCGATTAACTACAAAAACAAATATATACAAACTTTAAAACTTCAGCAGACATATTCGGGAATAAAGAATTTCAAATTTTCTATTCAGTTTCAGATACATTAGCAAGTACGTTCAAGTTTTAATTATTGTATCATAGCATTCATTAATTAGAAGTCAATTTTTGAGGCAATGTTTACTGAACTAGTCACTGTAGGTTAATAAAATCAGTGTCATCGGTTTGGACATTCAAACAGCTAGTGGATAAGTCGGATCAAACTATAGGAATAATATTAGAGACTGTACAAAGTATGTTCTCAGAGCTCAATAACCATGATGAGAAAATCAAATTAATTTTAGTTATATTTTTAAATTTCTACATAAGTAGACATAGACAATTGAAAGAGTGAAAAATACAATATATCATCAAGAGATCCTGTAATCCACAAATACATTTTTTTAAAAAGAGGAATCAATTATTAAATTTTAAACTACAGAAGAATTTACCATTACAGTCATTTTTCTTGACCATCTGATACAGTAAGTACATGTAGTATATTGCTACACAGTACAAAGAAAATAGACCTACAAGTATTTTTTAAAATAACATAACAGTACCATTTTATTATGTAAGTGGATACGTGCTACTAATTTCCATCCCATTCTTACCATTGGTTCCTTCTCGTCCAATCACATACTTCCTAAATCGTGGTTCCACTGGTACACTCTCAGTCGTTAGAGATTCAAATAACTTTTTAATCATACTTTGTAGATTTATCTGAGCTTTTAATACATCTTCTGGAGGCCCTTTTAATGTGATAACATCTTCCTTCTTCGTAAATTCTATGTGTACCTAAAATTCATACCAAAGTTCAAATTGGATATTTAATATTTAGCATTGTTGTTAATTGGATGTTCAAAAATGATCATGAAGTTTCATTTGTGCAATGTTGGCTTATATCATTAATTTTGATTCCACAATATTTTGTTCTCTACAGAAGGAAAAAGACTATTTATTGTTCAATTTTCATTATTTAACTTAATAACTGCTGTAGAACTATAATAATTATAATAGCTTTTAGCTATAAGATAAATAAAAAGAATAAACTATTATTGAAAGAAGAAAAGTAATAAAAGTATAGTTTGTCATAAAACTATTTTTCAAGACACGATACTATGATGTTTTAGTAGATTATACCCTATCAAGTCGCTATCTTCTACATAGCAAATTGTAATAATATGAATAGTCAGAATAAAAATATAATCTTACCTTTGGTAGTTGAGCAGTTATGGCATTGATATTTGTACCCTTTTTACCAATGATATATTTGTGTAACCATGCAGGAGCTATTACTTGGATACAAGTCACACTATTAGCTTTTGCATACACAAGGTTCAAAGCTGAAATAAACAAAATACATGGGCTTTAATATGGTTCCTAAAGAAATTTTGTATATGTGATTTAATAAAAAATAGATAATTAGAAAATAGTTTTATCATTCCATGAGGTCAGGATTTATTTTTAAAATTCATCAGTAAATTTTAACTTATATTAATTGCAAGAGGAGTTCAGAAGAATATTTACAACTTTAATTTCATAAAAACAGTATTCTAAAACACAAAATAACCTCTCTCTTATAGAAGACTGCAAGACACAGATAAGCATATCCACTTGAAATGTACACTGAAAAAGTGCTTATCATACTTTCTAACCATATAAACAGCTTCGTTCTAACTAATGTACAAAATATAAGTGAAGATGCTCTCTTTAAGATTGTTTTTCTAACACAATCCAGTTCTATCTTAGATACAACCCTTTATTTCACTTATATTCTATAAAAAAAATCCATACTTTCTACAACTTGAACCAATCAAGTGCAAAATGTTATAAACTGACCATTTCCAAGGCAATCTGGAGGTCCTCTCAACGTAATTGTTTCTGATGATGAATCTAAAGGTGGTACTTCTACTGATACTCCAGTTTCTTTGAATATTTCAGCAATAGTACTTCCTTTAGGACCAATTACATAACGATGTTGATTTTTCTTCACTTCCACAGGCACCGTTGTACAGCGAGTTGACTAAAATAGACAAACACACATTTTCTTTTAGACAAGAGAGAAGTTTTATGAATGAATGAAAAATGAATGAGATATTTTTAGTAATATATATATGCCATCGTCCATCACACGTAAAATACATTACGAAAAAATGTATAAAACTTTTAAACAAATACAAAAAATAGTCAGCAGTTTATATAATTATTAAGACAAGCTTATATAGTTCCAATAAATTTTAAAATTTACATTATGCCTACATCAGCAATAAGGAAACTAACCAATAGCCTATGGTATTCAACAATACTCAAACTGGATAATTCTTGTAATGCCAAACTTCAACTGTCTACCAGTACCAGCAGTAAATGTCTAAAAAAACAATTTCTCACTTCATATCCACAAAATGCAGATTGTCACATTTATAATTATGCTTTATGCATAATTTTCCAGAAAAAGTATGAAATACCAGAACTTTAATTATACAGTATTGTGGAATATTTATCTTTGAAGGAAAATATGTATTTATTAATGCATAATAAAGTTTCTGGAAGCTTCGGAATATTCTGTTCCGTTCCCATAAATTTTCAACCTGCCACATCACAAAAAAATCTTATAAACCCAAAAATATTATCTACAGGTACACTAATAATAATATAATTAATATGCTTACCATTTGTTGGTAAATATTGAGAACTTCTTCTTTGGCCTTAATAACTGCATCTCTTTCTCCAGCTAAAGTGATTTCATCCTGTGGTACTCCAAGTGGTGGAACATTCATTCGAAGACCTTCTGATTGATACCGACGAATTCTTTCATTCATTGGACCAGATATAAATGGATGAAAAGCTTTTGGAATTGACACACGTTCGTAGGCTTGTTTAGACTGAAAAATATTTTTACAATTATAAACTCATTATAAATATGTTGTTAAAACATTTTAAGTAAATGGAATTTTAATGTTAATGGATTGTAGGCAAAGTCCACAAAAGAATTTTATTACCCTAGTATAAACTTCTTCGGCTCAAATTCAGTTCTAGACTTTTTATTACTTCGATAAAATATCAATTATACAAAATGTAACTACTGTAAATTTGTTACAAACAATATATAAAATATCCTTTGATCTTTCCAAACAATATTTCCTCTGCATTATTATAGCTCATTTTAAAAATTAAAAACAGGAAGATTAAACAGTTAGACAGTACAACTTGAGTTAGTTCACTTTTAAAGTTTGAATATTTACCATACAATCCACTCACACTTAAAATTATCTCACCATTTCTAAACCCTATAAACATACCTGTTCGTCAGAGGTAACTTTAATTTCATGCAGTGCCCAGTCAATTCCGTCTCTTGGCCCAGTAACTGAGATAGTTTCAGATGGATCGTCACTTTTAGGAATAGTAATGGAAGTTGATGTTTGACGTTGAAGTTCTTGAAGTTTTGCACCTGCTTTACCAAGGATGTATCGGTGATGTTCTTTAGGAATAGTTACAGTTCCAGTAGCCTGAAATGGAGGAATATTAGATTATTAATTATTGGTATAGGAATAGGAATTTGTTCTTCTATGGTTCAATAAAAACTGATTTGAAGAATGAATAGGTCTATTACTTTAATAGTATAGATCAAAATTCAGATTTAAATTGCTGAATCGAGTCATATGAAAAGTGGTAGTGTTCCATGTGAAAGCATAAACTTAGTTAAATTATTTTTGACATGATCTTCAGTTTCTTTATACTTCAAATGTATTTTGTCTTAGGATTACAATAAAAATTCTACAAATCCTATAAAAAGTAATTTGTTTTTCCTCTCTTTGTTTATCCAGTTAACCAATATTCACATTTAATTTTACAAAACAGACTGTTGCATGTTTAAATCATTCAAAAAGTTTCATAGTCGGCTTATTTTAAATTAGATTACCTGTTCTTATTTTGTCAATTATACAATATAAAAGGTATGTTAGCTATTGTATAGTTATAAAATGTAAAAATTTTTTTTGAGGTTTCACATGGTTTTATACCCTGATATATCAGTAACTGTATGAAACTCATAAGTATCAAAGCCAATAAGGTACATACTATACCACTTAACAGCAGACCTTTTAAAATATTTCAATTATACAATATAAAAAAATGAAACATTTTAAAGTTTCTTTTCTTCTTTCACATTATAGTGACCTTCAAGTTTTCCCATTATTATCATTACAGTAATGAAATTCTCTTGAGAGTTCAAACATTTCAATTTCAAAGAAGAAAATTTTAATGAACATCACTACTGTATGCACCAATGCCAATAAAAATAATATAGCGACCATGGTTAAAAATTCAATATCAATCAATACAAATAATTATATTTACAATGTAAGGAGTACCATACAGTCAGTATTTATATTAAAATGAAAGTAACATATTTTACAAACAGCCTTTCACAAATCAGCACATAACAATTAAAATTTAGTCTGAATGGATAATACACTGCCTTTCTTCCAACTAGCATAATTTCATACACCCATAAATAATAACCTTTGACCTTACCTGTGTTTGAAAGTGAAGCAAGATGGACCTTTTAGCTTCTGCGACAGCTTCTTTCTTCCCATTAACAACAAAAGACATGGAGTGGTCCTTAGTTGATTGTGATATTTCAATATGGGCTCCTGAATCACGCATTATGTCACTGCATTTGTAGAGAGCTTCACGCTCACTGCCAAATTTCCCTGAGCCAATACGTAATTCTCCTGATGGTACATGGAAAACCTGAAAAGAAAGTTTTTCATTTAGTATGTTCCAACGTTGGGATAAAGTATAGTAAAGCATTAAGTTTAAGGTTAAAACGTAATATGTAATAAGAAGTGAATTTTTAAGTGCTATATAGTGTTTCCAATATCTTACAGACCTAAACTGGTTATGTCTTCAAACTGTTTTGACAAGTAAACCCATTGTTGACCACTCGTTTGGGTGGTTCAAATTGGGTATTTTCTATACAATTCGCAAGTTGGTCAAAGAAAACAAATTTATAAGTTAACAAGGATTATCAATTGTTGGAATGTCAGAAACACCCTTGATGGGTTAAACGGTTTAGGTGCGTAAAGATTTTGGATAAAGTATAGGATACAGTCAAGTTTTTTAACATATTTTGTAAACATAACACATCTTTCCTTTGTTGCTTATTAGTAAAGTAATTAGGATACCAGGAGTAAGAATTCAGAATTCACTATACAATTGAATCTTGTGGGCCTTTATAAATTCAGCAAAATTATGATTGATTGGATTAGACAGTGCAGATATCCAAAAAGCAGATGAAATCATAGTAGAAGTACTAATAGTCAACATAAGATCATTTATTGTTTGTGGTAATCTGGAAAGTATAATTATTAGTCTACTACACTCTATGTGAAGTTCCATTCCAAACAAGTAGCCATTAAAGCAAAACCCCATTCTTTCCTTTTTTCTTTATCAGTAAGATAAGCTTGTTCAAACTTAAGACTTGAGTGGTGAAATTGATGGTCTGATGTATTCTTGAAAGAGATAACATGACAAGGCCATGGAAGCACTTTTGTATAGGCCTACTTTCACTTTTTGAAGAACAACAAAAGAGCAAATATTTCAAAATGGCTACAATTTTGAAATAACTTCTTGATGCCATCAAATTTACTTTCCATGTTTTTTTTTATTGCTTACATGAGTGATGACAGATGTTCCAACCCGCATTTTATTCCAATTGCCACCAGCAACATCATCCTGTGGAATGGATTCCATCTGACACTCTGGAAGAGCTGGGAAGACCTAACAAAACAAAGAAAACAACATTAACATAACATTATTATATAAATGGAAATTTATCTCAAAGTTATACCATACCAGTTGTATTAAAACTGTTAGGCAGCTTATGCCACGTCTGCCTACAAATTCTCTTCAATTTTTAGTTTTCTGTAGTTTGTAAAACTGTCAATTTTAAAAAGTTCAATTATTGAAAAAGGAGTTCACAGGGTCTTTCTCCTGGTACCGGTAATAAGAATCCTTAAGGTATACCTTTAATATGACTTTAATTATTTAATATTGTTCTTTAATCAATTACTATACCAAAGTATTATAAAATTTACTATACAGACTATCTATATTATTCTCTGTACGGTACTTGAAAACAAACTAAACATAAACAAATTATTTGTTGATCAATGATCATTTAAGAGTAAATCAGGTAGCATTCACAAAAAACATTTTCAAGTTGTGGAAATAAAATCAAATAGAATTAAAATATTCATATCATTCCCTTTAAAATACCACTGGCACATAATTAAGTTATTCAATACTAGGCCTAATACTTTCTGAAATATTACATAAAAAGGAAAAAATTACCAGTATTGAAACAAACTTTCAAAATATTAAAAAAGTGTTAGGCCTATTTTGAAATTTGCTGGTTACTACATAGAAATACAAGGAAAACATTACATACACTGATCACCAAAATTCAATACCGTAAGTGATGAAAAAAAATTACAATGTGAATTGTAAACCTATTAGTAAATGACAGGAAGGTTAATATTATAACATTCACAAGCAAACATGCACCCTAAAAACAAAAACAAAAAACCATTAAAAAGTGTTGTTAGCAATATAGCAGGTAAATAATTTTCATGAGACTACTCTAACCAAATCTATTTCAATATTATGTAAGTATCTATTTTGCTAGCAACGTTGTGAAAATAAATAAAAATAAAAAGACAAATATTAAACCAGTAAAGCAGACAAACCTATTATAGTTGTTTTATTACAGCTATAGAAAATTCTAGACATGCAATAAAATTCACCCTTGACAAATAAATTAGGCTAATATAGCCTAGTTTAAAAAAATGATTAGATGACGTTTCATATTAAAGGAGCATGATAACGAGTTTTGATAGCATTTTGGGGTAAAAGTTGGGGGAAATGTTGATGCAGGCAATCATAAAAAACTTCGAGATGATGAAAGGAAAAAAAATTGAAAAATGTTGACACTGTTTCCTTACAAGGAATGGCAATACTGCTAGTGCAATAGAAAATTATGATTGAGACATGAACTAGAACTAAAGACATTTACTTATTTGAATAATACGTGTTTGTTCAAAATATATTATTAAAACAAGGTCATTTGCACTAGAACTTAATTTACTGGAATTTTCACATTTTCTTATGTTTTTCATATCATAAGCTACTAACATGAGAGTTTCATTTCATGACGTTACTGTTCCTGTTTGCAAAGAAAAAAATATTTTTATGAAATTGTTAGGGCCTATCATTTCCCAACCTCAGAGGACTAATATCTAACACTCAGTTGCAATTGCAATGGCATTATGATGCAACTTCCTTACGTTAGTTACCTTCGACACAAATGTAAAAAAATCTTTTGGAGGTAAAAATGGATACGTATTTTGCCAAATATAGAATTTCTTGATGTAGGATTTAATCTTCCAATATTCAAAAAAATATTACAATATAAATACAAAATCGAGAATTCAAGTTAAATTCCATATTTTGTTTAATGCATGAAATGAGTTTCATTAATTAAGTTTATCTTTTCAAATAGGTGCAATGGGAGGGGGTTGTTTCAACCCTGCATTCCCACTTTCCCAGCCTTGTTAGGTGATGTTCCTCTGTAATAGACCTATCTATACAAACTAAATTTTTTTGTAACTGAAAATCTTCACAGTAATTCCATTCTGCAAATAATTAAATTATTAATCTTGCCGTGAAAATAATGTCAAAATCATTCTTTTTCTGTAATTTGTTAATTGTATAATGGCAAAATCAAGGAATTTTTGATATCATCAATCCTAGAATCACTAGACTTCTTGAAGGATTCTAAATCATAACTGACATCAAATAAAATTCTACTTCGATTTTAAGCATCTTTAGATAGCGACAGAAGTCTCCTTCACTTTGAACAGATATAATTATATGCTTAATTTTGGTCTGAACAGATGCCTAAGTTTAAATGTAGCTATGAGCGGCCTCTAATGAAGTATGATAAGCACCATAATATAAACTTAGCTGCGTAGCATATTCTAAACCGTGATTAAAATGATTACTGGTACCTGATTGCCGGATAGCTTCTCCCTGCAATTGGACATTCTACAGTCTGGACCATCCCCAACTTAAGACAAACTGGCATATTTGCCGTTTTGTATACCTCAATATTGTCAGTAATATTTGAGGTAGGCCTATACCATTCAGGTTCTCTGTTACTATTAGGTCTAGGTCTATAGTAATAACAGAAATCATGTTCACTGTCATCAGTCATACGTTTTATAACTTGATGAGAAAATCTGATGACAAATATTACATTAGAAAGCAGTTTATCTCTTTTAGGCATATTATCTGATCGTGAAAGCACCTCAAATATACAGCAACCAAACTAAAGGAACATTCACTCAACAGTCTGCAAACAGACAAGTTGACAAGGTGTGAAAGTTTAAAAATAACTTTCAATGCAAGCTGTTATTTCTGCCCCATATTTGTTAAACAATCCACAGAACATCAAAATATACTTCATTAATAATTGTCTGACCTCATCATAGCTATAACTAGCAGCAATTCCATCACTGTCGGTGTCCATGTTCAAGTCATCTTGAGAAGCTGGAGATAGTGTAACTGGAGAATTGTCCATTTCGTCCATGCCAAAGGTCGTCACCGTTGATTAAGACCGAGTCCGGTTATTTTCCTTGTGGTGCTTCAGCCTGTAATATGAATATTGAATACCGTCAGTAAGTTTTATTGATATATACATGCGAAATACCTTGCAAATCATACATACCGAGTAGTGCTTTTCTTGCCTACGTTCCACAGAAGCAGACACGCTGGCAAATGGGACGATAACAGAGACCTCTGGATGACAAACTAAAACGTCCACGTATGGTTTTAATCCGGATAAAGTCAACCCTTTGTCAACTTTTGATAATATGGTACACATCATTTGGGTGTTTGTTCATGAGTAATTTTGAAGGATTTAATTTCGACTTTACTTGATTTCATTATTTGTAAATAACTAAGATTACGTCGTATAGTTTATTTAAAAACATAAAAATATTGCTTTATTTTGCAATATATTATATAAAAATATATAGTTTTTATTATTGTTAACTGGAATTATTAATAAAATATGTCTGTGTCACTTTTTTAGTTTAATTACAATAATAGAATTAATAATGATAATGTAATATGATAATTATAATACACTTATAAGTCAAATTTCCTGTTCCACCGCATATCTCAAAACCAGTTTATCACTAGTGGCGGATTTTCTCTCCGAACAGCTGATGCTAAAATACTCGAATTTTTTTCGTATAATTTAATGACAATATTTATTAAAGAAAACCATTAAAGCTGCATTTGTAGAAATGTTTGATTTTCTGAAGTCTTTAGTTTACATTCCATGACAACAGTAAATATCTATTATGTCAATTCATTATTTAACTTTAAAGTGAATTATATGAACACATAAATTCATGGAGAAATATTATCTACATTCATTGTGTTTAATTTTCTATATTTTAATTTACTGATTATATTTCATGCTATTAAATATTATCCATCAGTTACATTTTATAGCACGACGAACTGATAACAAGAAGTCATTTATAGCGAGATCAGCAAAAATGATATCAATGACGTGTATAACCCATAACTTTTATGGAGAAAAAGATATCGTAAGCACGTATATATTAATTCGATATTTTCGAAAAAAAAAAAAAAAAATACGTCGTTATTCGAAATAAGTTTGAAGTTATGAAGTAAAGTTTGACAAAATTAATTTATCCCTAGTAGTCAAACTTTTTTAATAGGAAGATGATCTCTAAAAAATATAAATTATAATTTTTTTCAATTCCTGATGTAGTCCACCAGCATTGCAGTGCTGTACTTTCAGATTTCCTTCCGGTTGAATGCATATCTTCCAGGATTTTAACAGGAATAATGGTAGAATAAGCCATATTTAATTATTTATGTAATTATATATTTATATTATACCATATCTCTAACCTGCGAGATAGGTAATTCGATATTATACTATCAAACCACATTATATTTAAGTCGTTTAAAAAAAAAAAAACTTAGGTACTCTTACACTATACCCTCATAAAATTTTATGATTTTTCTTGTGCTGCGAACTGGTTCCAAATATTATGAATATATTAAATATGTTTATATATACAGTATACGTATCATCTATATTATATCGAAAAGCAATGCTTGTGGTCTGAAAAATTTCTCAAAAATTGAAAAAGGCGGAAATACATAACAATTCGATAACAATCATTATATATTTATTAAATTGGTCGGGTGACAAAAGTGGGGACTGACACATTGCTGACATACCTACCACCTACTATTAATATTAAAAAAGTACATAAATAAAAAATATTATTTATTTTTATATTGTGTCATCACTCGCAAATAGGAAAATACTGAAATTAGTTCGAAATTGTGATCGTTGATATGAACAAGGAGCAAACATTAATTATTTCCACCGGAAATAAACGAAAGTCTTATTATATTGTTTTCGACTTTTCATTTTCTTCAATATTTTGTATGATATATTTTGAAATTCAATGTGGTATTTGTACTTGAAATAAATAAAAATGCTTGAAGATGGAAATTTCTAATGAAGAATTTTCGTCATAATATAATGACATTAGTATTAAAGGGTTATACCTGTAGATAATGAATTTCCCGTTTTCTGTAATTTTATTGTACCTTATATTATTAAAGAATTTTTACAAAAAGTTTGACGTTTTTTGACTCAATGGATCAAGAGATATTTCTGTTTATATAGTCGATAGATTTTTCCACAACGTAGCACAAATCGATCTGTTTAATTTCGCTGTCTTGCTAAAATATGCAAATTATTTGCTGAAAAACACATATATCAGAACACATATTTATTAAGTAGTAGCAAAACTGACTTAAAAATAATGCAAATTAATCATTTTATTCATA
>JAQIWE010000044.1:0-39075 GCA_034698565.1 Campodea plusiochaeta
TGGTAATGAAGCTCATAGAATTGTAAATTTTTTAATTCATCTGATAATATTGAGTGACCTGATGATGCATCGTGCACATTCGAAACCGGTAGTCCAGCAATAAATAAATTCCATCTGTGCAGAGTTGGGCGTATTATTTTGAATAGTATGTAATACTCATTTTAGTTACCTCATCAATCAATATCCTTTCTTTGGTTTTGGAAAAACAAAAGAAACTTCAGTAATTTGTAATAAAAATTTCACATTCACATCTTTTTATTTTTGCTTTAAAAAACAAAGAATGAAAACAATAAGAAATATAAGTTGCTTGACATCAGGTTAGAGATTCACCGCATCAAACATAAAAAGGCATCAGAGGTTGTTTTTTTTGGTTAAAATCGGGATAAGATAAAAATGCATTAAGCAAAGACAAAAATATGATTACCATTACACTAACAATAACTCTTTTCTGTTACCTGTCATTCAAAGTTATAAATAATATTAATTAAAAAAAATATTTCCTTCAAATAATTGGAATAATACTGACATAGTATTTTTCTCATTGCTCTCAGCACATGCACTCTTCTAGAATGGAACTACAATACAATTGTAGTTTGTCACTTTATATCTCATTTAATTTATCATCAAAATAGTATTATCAAACAAAATTACAATATGACTTCCAAAGACTCTCTTTTCTATATACACTTTGAAGACATAATAATAATAATAATAATAACACACACATTTTATCCAACTTGTACTGCATTTCAAATACTCTGCATTTAAATAAAATCACTCACAATTAATAATACAAAAAAACCAACAATATATTAATAATTATATACTGATTTAAAATTTCTAACCCCATTTGCTCAACTGTATCGATACAATCGAATAATTTTTTTTTCTCTGTGGGCTACCATCGTAATAATGCATAAAATTGGAAAGACAAATTGGGCAAGTACTGTGATTTTTCACAGCAGAGATGCTATAGTAGGCAGCTGCCACTTACCAAAATCAAACACTCACAAGAAATAGATTTCTGCACTTATTTTTCCATTTGTATATTTGAAGAAAAGTTCTTCTAATATTTTGACTTTTTGGAATGAAAGTTTTTGCAATGTTTTTTTGTTTCAAAGTTTTCTTGGTGGGGGAGGGGGAGCTGCAAAATTAGGTGGTGGACCAATATTATGATTTGTATTCACACGATCATCTTTCATTGGGATGTTTTCGTAGATTTGTTTTGGAACTTCTTCAACAGGAGGTCTGAAACAGTTCAAGAAACACAAAAAGTTAAATAAAGTTGTCACATTATTTTCATACTTCAGTGGTTGGGTCAAAAAATACATTATGAAAGTTTTCCAATTCACATTATACAAGTTTCTGCTTCAAAATGTATGTTTTATGACAAATTGGTTTAATGTATAGATTTTCGGAGATTCAGTGGCTTTTCTTGATAATAATTCATCTTCAAAATTATGGGTTTGACCACTTCAAAACACAATAAAATACTGGATTGATGTTTCGTTTGCTATAGGCTATTTTATCATACAAACATTTAAAAAAAAAGAAAAAAAGTTTTTGAAAATGTTTGTATGATGATATAGTAAACGAAACGTCAATCCAGTATTTTATTGTGTTTTGAAGTGGTCAAATTCATAATTTTGAAAATGAATTATTGGTTTAATGTAATATCCCTTAAGTTACTCGGATATGTCTGACATTATAGAAAAGATGAGGTTTTTATAATGTTACACTGAATATTAAGAGTTGTTCAGGAGTCAACAGTAGAATGGTTTTCTATCCGTAATAACTACAAATGCACTTCACAATTGACTATTTTATTACTATTACATATGTTTATTATTTTGTAAAACTATTTCTGCATTTGTTTACAGTTTTATACATGCTACAGTATGTATATTTTTTTGTAATGTAAGCCTATTTTATGCATTACAATAAATATCTCATTCATTCAATTAATTATACATGGTTCCTTTTGGCACTTTCAAAATCCTACACTCTTTTCTAATTTTAGTGTTTATATATCTATAAAATTCTGAGTTCATTAGAAATTCTTTGTATTTATTATTTGAACTGAAGAAACTTGTAGTTTATCATTAAAAAAATATTTGTAAGCAGAAACTTGCATAATTTTGATTATTGATAAATCTTCATATCATTTTACTCTAATATATTGGAAGTTATTTGTCATCAATTTTAATATATCAGTAAAACTTTTTCACATAAGAAATTGCAGCTAAACATTTTAGTTGGTTATTATACCCAATTTCAGTGGATGCCAAGCTACAGAGGATCACATCTTTAATGCGCAAATTTTTAATAAATGTTATGAGTAGGTCTATGCTATACATACATAGACCCATGTACACCAATAAAGTATGATTACTATAATATAATTTAAGTATTTATTAATGAGCACTAATTGGTTGAGAAGAATTTAAACTCTTGTTAAGTGAGATTTAGAATGTTAGTGTAAATTGTGCATAATGTTAAATATTCAATGAGATATGAAAGCACATCTATAAGGAAATTCTAAAGCAAATGTTAACATTTAAAGGTTAAGGCAGATATTTCAATAGAAGTTATATAATCAATAAATTATTTCTTCCTTTACTTCTGTACTGTTTTAAAAGTGTGCAAAACTTACATTTAACTTTCCTTTAAACTCGAAACATAATAACAAAAGTCATTCTCTCCATGAAAAGGTGACACAGAAAAAAGAAAAACTGATAGCACTCAATACTATCACAATTAATTGATATTATATTATGAAATAATGAGTAGAACACCATTATTATAATATATTTTGTACATAGTCTTGGTATCCCTTGGTCTGTCCATTGTACTGTTACAGGAAAAAGGGACAGTGCTGTAAAGGGTAAGTGAAAGTTGACAATCCTTTGACATCATGTTGAAAATACTTTGAATTATATTGAACTATTATTACAAGTAGATGTTTTTGTATATCCTAATCCAATAAAGAAGGAAACCAATGGAAATAAAGACTGTAGAATCATAAAGAAGGAAACCAATAGACATTAAGACTGTAGAATCATAGAGAAGTAAACCAATGGTCATTAAGACTGTAGATGAAACAAACTGTACCATAGAGAAGAGTATGTAAGGAAAGAGTATTAAAGTCCAACATGCACATTTATCTTTGCTTTCAATGGAAATATCAATTTAGTAGATTTCGTTATTTTATATTAGAATTAGAGGCAACACAATAGATAGTAATTTATAACATCAAACATGCAGAGAAAATATAATAAATTCATTTCTTCTTCTTCTTCCATGACAAGAATAAAACAGACTACTTCAAAATAAAAATACTTGAAATGTTACATTAATTATCACTTGAAATGTGTTTACTTTAGAGAAGAATCTGTTACAGATAAAAGTTAAGTAGTATTAGTTTTAACTTATAAATTATTCAAATTTAAATTCTCATTAGTGTCTTTCAAACAGTTATAAATAAAACCTTAAATAAGAGTGGATGAAGTTAAATTTTATCAGACTTACTGTATAGTTTTATTAGTGGACATCTAAAATTTCAAAGACTATTGCACTTTTTTTAATCGATAACATTATAAAATTTAATAAAATTAGCAAATATTGAATAAAAAAATAAATTGCATATTTCCTAATAAGTGTTAGTTACAGTTAGTGAAAAAAGTAATATTACAAACAAAACCAAAACTCCATTGAAACCACAGAAGAAGAAGAGGTTATTGAATATTATTAGAAGTAAACTGTATGTGAGAGTAAGAGTGAGAGAGAGCCAGATTCATTGTTGATATTGTGTTACCTGGGTAAGAAAGCTTCAGATGATGCCCTAGTTGGTCCTTTCTTTTCATTTCTATTAAGTGTACCTGGTGTTGTAGGTAATGATACTGTTGATTTGGATAATCTACCATCACCACTTGCTGCTTCACTTGAATATTTGATGTTTGTATATTCACGACCTAACTGAATACTTTTCTGAAATAAATAGAGGGAAAAAGAAATTTGTATTTTGTCCTGCTTTTACATCAGTACGGGGGAAAAATAAATTTGCATTTTGTCCTTTTTATAAATCAATACAGGGAAAATCGATGGTTCCAAATGTTAATCAAACTAGGATTGTTTTATAATAAGAAATGTCAGACAGAGAATATCTTTCAGTCAATGATTTATGTGAAGGATAGCTTCGCTATTATGATTTTCCCTATTGTTAATTACTATGCTATGAGTTATAGCTTGAATAACGTATATGCTGTAGTTAGTTAAAGTGCAATATTATAAATTACTTGTATAAAACAAACTAATCTTATGATGAGTAAAAACGAATGAAATGTAAGAAAGATAAAACTAAACTAAAAGGAAGAGAGAGGTACATACAATATGTGGAATATAGCTGACAATCAATATCTTAGTAAACTTTATGCATTTCTTTAATGAAATTGGTTTATCTGATATTTTTAATGTTTCAAGAAGCGAATGATATTGGCTTGCTATAACTGCTATGAAAATTCCTTTAATTTAATTCAAATAGTATTCAATTACTCCTATAAACTTTTCAAATAACCAGAAAAAAACTCACTCATTAACATCTTACGTGTGCTTATTATTATAACAAGTTTACTGAAAAGTATATACCACTGCAAATATAATATTCAAACAACACAAATCCATTTAATTTTCAAAGCAACACCTTTTTGTTCTACTTACCTGTTCGGCTTGCATTCTTTGTTGAACAGTCTCAATATGTTGTTCTACAGCCAAGTAAACAAATTTGTACTGTGCTTCAGTTTGTACCATACCAGAGCGCTGAGACCGAACCATTTGAACTGTCCGTTGAATATCTATTTCACAATCCAAACCTAAATGAAACAAAATATTCTTGTTTCAAATAGAAACTTGCAAGAAAACATTTCCAAATGAAACAGATTATGAGAATTTTATCAACAACATATAAACATGGTGAGTTAAGAAAAAGAAAATTTATAGTTAATGTATCATTTTTTAAATATTGAAGTTAGAAAGATGAAATTAAAATAATTTGTCTCCTTCTCTTGAACTACTCGGAACTATTAGCCTACTAAGAGAAAAGAAAAAAGACTATTAAAAAATACAGGACAATTGTCTTCTCAGCAATAATAGAAAACAAAAATATGAAATTTGGACTAGAAGTGACATTTCAGAAGGAAAAAATACAAAAAAAAGGTTTGGATCATGTTTCACTTTTCAGCTCTTTTCAAAGTCAAAGGTACAGAATTTACTCTAACTGAAAGAACTTATTATAATAAAAAGGAATAAATGATTAACGGCATGAAAATCATCTTAGAATATACTGCTTGGAAATTATCATACTTTGTTGAAGAGTTTTATTAGAGAATAGGAATTAAACAAACATGCCACTTTTGCCCCAAGCAATTTCAAAACTTTCAATGTTTTACTTGGAAAAAGAAGAAAGAAAGTATAAAGTCAATAAAGTACTATATTGTGCATATTATATCAAGGTCTAACTTTACTTCTGCTTCATTTCCACTTAAAAGTATATTTCATGCAAATTGTATAACTTAACTAGTAGAAAGAATATGATTTTAAGCTATAAATTACAAAATTGAGTTATTGCTAAAAAAAATTGAATAGAGAATATACCTTAGATGTATAATTTATGTACTTTACCTTGCTTTTTAATCTGATCTAATATGATGTCAATTGCTATAAATGTTCCAGTTCTTCCAATGCCAGCACTACAATGTACAACTATTGGTCCAGATGTAGAAATATCTTCTTGTTTTGCATTTACATCTTCTAAAAAGTTTAATACACAACCAGGGTCTGAAGGTACACCATGGTCAGGCCAAGCCTTAACAAAAACAAATTAATATTTATGCCAGTTTAGGAATTCTAACTACTTAATAATTAACTGAAATATTTCAACTATATTTTTAGATAACTTTACAATGATTTATTTATTTTAAATTAATATTTTTCTATTATTTAGCTACGGTACTGTAAAGTCAAACTTGAAAAAAAAAAACTGAATGTTTGATGTCTATCTTGACTCATGTTGACATAATAAAGAGCAGCACTTTAGTCCTTTCCTTTTATAGTGTCAAATTTCAGCATGTGACATACAGATACAGAACTGCAACTCAGTTTTCTGACATTTTTTAAGTATTTATACAATTCCTAATGAGTAGAAACTATAAGTGGTAAAATGCTATAAATAGATTATTTTGGTTTTTTTTCTGCCTTTAAAACCAATTCATCAATATTTTAAAATTAGCCTTTCAAAAATGATCTGTTTCACATTCAAGATGAAACTGACTACCTAACTATTGACAAGAGAAGTTCATGTAGAAAATTTTATTATTTTAAAATAATCTTACCTGGAAATGAAATTGAAAAACTTCTCTTTTTTCATCTGCCCCCTCTTTCCATATTAAAAATTCTCTAAGTGTATAATCTTTTGTTGAAGATTCACGTAACATTTTAACAGTAATCTTTCCATACAGCTTTGTTTGACCATCATCTGGCCAATAATGGGCACATTTGCTCTAAAAAAGAGAATTTTGAATATCAAGATCCATACTGTATTTGACATCAAATAATGTTTCACATTACAGGAAAATTCTCCTCTTCAAATTTCAAAAATATAACAGCATTTTCATCAGAACAGAATCTAAATTCATTAGAATTGACAAACAGGAGGTAATTAGTTCTCAAAATAGAATAACATTTTAATTTCTTTTCTAGGTATTGGAAAATGAAAATAAATGTGAGAGCAACTTCAAAGAACAGCTATTTTGTGCAGTCTAAAAATAATTCAAAGTAAATAATAATTACCAAGTATTGTAATACTACAAAAACATTAATTAAATGCATAACAACACCATCATTACATAACCATGTAAAAGACAAAAAACAATTCCCAAATGAAAACCACAAATCCAAGAAATCTTTAGAGAGGTAGAAACCAAGTACACTTGTATGTAATGAAATACTTGTTTATCTTTCATCAAGCAAACCTTTTTGATTGAGCTCAATATCTTTAATAGCACTTATATATAATCCAGACAGATGTTTGTTATTTGTAAAGTAAATACCTTTCCTCTCTCAAATTCCTTTGTTGTCATAACAATAACTCTTGTATTCTCTTGCCAAACCATTAACCACATATCTCCATTAGTACTGGTTAAACATCCTTGGGTTGCAATGTATGTTTTACTTTTGGAATCAGGAAATAAATCATCCGTAGGAGTTATTCTATTGGCATTAATATAATCGGCACCAGGTACATTGGGGTCTACATCTAATAGTATCACTCGAGTATGATCAACTGAAAAAAAAACAGTATATTTCATTTAATGGATGTTCTATGTTTGTTAGACTGTTTCATAAATTTTGAAATAGCTTAGCTTTTGTCTTGATTGGAACAAGTTTAGCTTAGCCAAGAATATTATTTGAAGATGTTGTCTATAAAGCATACTTGTGAAACCATTTGGTAATTATTCAGTAGCTATTTCAAATAATATTAATTGTGCAGTATTTGCAATTTTAAATTAGATATATTCCTGTTCATTTTAACATAGGCACTGTATATTGCAACACAATAATTTATTTCAGTAATTTGTACACAGCTTGAGCATATTTAGATAAAAAATATTGCAAATTTTCTATTTTATATTGACACAATTAAAAGTACTAGGGCCTACTACAGTTTTTTTTTCTTGACAAACATTGTAAAGAATATTGTAGTAGGTCTACTGGTTAAAACCAAAATTAATGTTACTGGTAACCTCCTAATTAATTAAGAAAGCATTATCATATGATTATTACTCTGGTCTTTGAATGTCAGGTTGTTCTATAGATTGTAACAGAAATAACATGATTGCAAGTATTAATACTATAAAATTGTTCAAAAGGTTCTGAGAATTGAAAAAACACATATACACTCTTCAGTTGCCAGTTAAATTTGTAGAATAAGCTATTACAGCAGTATCGCTATTTTTTTGGTTTATTAACATATTTTTCTTGTCTACTGGAGTGTAAGAATTTTAATTCATTTTACTTCCCTAAAGATTGAACAAACAATTTTTGCTGACAAAGATTGTTTGGAAAATTATATACTTCTATATTACTATACACCTCATTGTATACTTACAAGGCAATATATTTTTATATCGATTTTTACATCTATTTTCTGTTTTCTGGCCTTCCTTCCTAGAATATAAATGCTTGCATTCTTGTTGCTGCAATGACTCAAATTCTTCCCAAAAGCCAGCTTTTCCACTATTTTGTACATTTTCTTTCTGTAACAATGAGAAAACAAATTTGAGTGTTAATTCTGTCAAAATGTAATGTATAATTCATATGAAATAAATTCACTTTATATAAGCTTTTAGAGTTTCTGTTGTTGTATTGTATTTAATGCTTCGTGGGTGTAAAGGTGAATTCCATCATGTGAAAATGAATGTTTTAAAAGACTACTCAATAAGGTTGGTGTGAAAAACGGAATTTATTATTAGGATTACAAATAGAATAATAAATTACCATTTACATTATGCACTAAAATAAGAAAGCATTCTGTGCATATTATGGAATATCAAACATATCATTAAAGGCGCAATCACTTTCTACACATGTTTTATACAATGTAACACTTGTTTTAAAATTAAGGATCCTTATGCTACACAATAGATTTTATCATTTAATTTTACTGTCATGACACAATTGTGAATTTTTAAACTTTAAGTAAATTTCAAAATATATCTTTCAATTAAAACAGTTGACAGAGAAACTTGCAAGAATAATTAATACCTGTTCAAGTATTAAGAAATTATATTTCAATCCCATTAATATCCTTTCCTTATTGATTATAGAATTAAAAAGAAATTAGCAATCATTCATTTCATTAATAACCAACATTATTGACAATCATCAAATTAACATAATTTATAACTTCCATAGTATAAAACGACAATACTTTCTACCCATCAATAATGGCTTTATTCAAATCCTACCTATTTATTAAATGTGATCCTATCATTTGTCAATATCAACAACACAGTAAATATTTGAACCACTAGAGCAAAGGGAACTAAAACTCAAATAAATATCCAATATATTGCTAATTAATTAACCAGGGGACTTTTTTTAGAGATGCCATATAAATTAGATAAAGAGCACAGGAACTATAGTTTTACTTTTACATGACTTGTTGATCAGTCGTAAATAATAAAATGCCCAAACCCACAACAGCATCACTATTTTTATTTTAGAATTTCGGAGATTTTACGTTATTTCGCGTCATTGTATATGATAATTGTGATTTTCATTATGTATAAGAACGTATGTGAAATTAAATCAGATACAATCATGAGAATTAAATGAAGAACAACAGAAAGAAGTCAATTTCAACGAATCATCGGAATTCAAGAGATGTAGTAAAATCGAGTAAAGGTGCAGAAGACGGGGGTACAACAACCACAAAGGTCTTTTATTTATACTCTGTTTCGATGGATTGAATATTTAAATATCAACTATATAATTATTTAATTCAATGGAATGAAAAGCAAAACTACTGAAGTTACTTTTGCTACCACTGACAACCCTATTAATTTTCTACGGAAGAAGTAAAAAAAAATCAAATAAAGTACTAACAAAAGTATACAAATACAGAGAACATTACGTACCGTAATAAAACCAGTAAACGACACTTTGTAATTTACTAAATTGTACCTTAGATTAAATGACCCCATAGAAAAACCACTAATTCGAATTGCCTTTAAAAGCCCATTCATTTATTCATTCGATTTTTCCAGGACAATGGATAATTAGAATTCAGAGCTTTTAATATTGAACTTGATGAAAAATGTGTACGCACTTGTTACATGTACTAACCTATACTTTCAAAATGAATATTCAACTTTTGATTAACACTACCGGTAGTCGGAATTTAATAAAAGCAATAGGGACTTTTATATGAGAGAAAAAGAGAGGACGAACCCACTGGAGTGGAATAAAATAATCGTCTACCGACTGATAATATTAAGTCGATAATATTATTCACGGATCCATTTATTCAACATAGCACACATGTAAATGTATACATTTAAATTTTCAATGTTTTTAGATTTTGCCAGTAATGAAGATATAATAATCACTCGAGTTTCACGTAATTGAAATATATATATATTATATTGCAATAAGAGCTATTCTGCCAGTGAAAGATTTCGTTTTTTACGATATTTCGACGTATTTATTCCGTCTTCATCAGGTTTTACAAAAAAGGTATGTAAAAATTGAGTACAAAGCTGAATATTTTTTTTATATTATTGTGGTGCACAGCCTTATATTATAAACTTGTTGTTCGTTTTCGAAGTTAGTTTATTCACAGTTTCCTTCAACCAAAATAAATGTGTTTTGTAATATGATCTACAAATATTGTAGAACATAATTATATTTAAGTATTAAAAATCATAACATTTTAGTACCGGTATTCGTTCTATAAAAAAATACAATATAGATCAACCTATAATCGCAAGTCCAATATATTGGCTATTATTAGAACGATTTATTCCTGCATGATAAAAGAGTAGCGGTATATTTGTTTTATATGTAGCATTTGATCTTCCTTTACAATGAAAATACATCAGTAAAACACATTTCATGAGATTATCCAACTCTGAACAATTCTGTTTTTGGAATAAATAAATATTCAACTGGTATACATAAAGCAAAAAGAATGTCGTACGAAGGGTAGATCACTGTGTTTAAAAGTACTTTAAAACACTTCAGGATTGCAGAAGCTTCATTTCGTTATAGGGACCTTTAGATCTTTGGAATTTTAAAATAATAAATAATCAAGAGAAATTTTACAACAACAGCAAATAATCAATCAAAGCCAGGTATAGTTTAGCTTCTTGTGTAACAATGTAACTGATTATCAGCCTAATACACAATCATGTTAAAATCTCCACTTCATTCTTCAGATCCATATTAGTAAACTATTAATGAATGGTATAAAATTTCACAAACTCAACCTTTTCCAACTAAAAATTTCCGATTCTGCTGCTGACATTTGCTCGAGAGGAAACAGGGTAAAACTGTAATAATTTCAAAGTCAAAGTTATCTGATTTTCATCAGAATTCTAATAGCTTCTATAAATCATTGAAAGGGAAGGTCAAAAACCATCATAGCTAGTAAATGTGAACGACAGGGAAATCAGAACGTTGTTAATTAATTCTGCTTCGCAATAAGGAAGAAAAATATATACAATCATATAACAAGCAGTCGCAAGTTGTGAGTATCTTTTGAAACTGGATGGTCATCTTTACAAATTTCTTCCACTTCCTTCTAAAAATCATCAAAATTTCCCCAGATAACTATACAGTTAATGTATTCTCGATGGAAGAGTAGTATTCCTCGTTGGCATAGTTTTCCCATTCATATCAGTACATTTTATCTTTGTTTTTTTATTACACAAATCCAATTGAATGATTTATAAACAATTGCTCTCAAATACTTAGAATGACTTTAAACAATCACTACTCACAATAAAACGAATAAAGCTTTTCAACCTTTTTTTTCTAATTTCTTCATTTGCTTTACTTCTCATTTTTTCTTCTTTCCATTAGCTAGGATAAATAATATTCTATTTGAAGAGCATTTTTATAAGTAATGCTAAGTAAGCGAATGAGTAAAAGTAATTTAAAGAAGGTCATAAAAAGCTTATCTCATTCCACATGATGCCCCTTCAAGTATGCCAAACTTCACACACTTTATTTCATCTCTGCTGTCCTTTCATTCCACTCCAGGGTTCATAATGTTCATATGCACTCACAACTTCTTTACTATTCTTTCCAAGATATCTTAAGTCGAGACTTTAAAGTCAATATTTTTCAGTACTCCAGACTAAAAAGAAAGTCTGAAGAGAAACGTATATATATATGTACGAGAAGACACAATTACTGAAGTTGTGACATAAAATACAACTCCTAAGTATACAGTGCTCCTTCAAAGTAAATAACTGATGCTGTCCGAAGAAGAAACATACATTCTATACTTTACGTATCAGTCCAAAAGGGTATATTTTCGCTCTATGTCAGCATGAGCTCATGACGGATAAAGACAAACCTATTTCGTAGAATTTGATGGCATTGTTAATGAATACTCTATCCTCCTTCACTAAAGCGATCAATCAAAGCGTCGAAAATGAGTCGTACGAAGCCATGATACTTAATTTCCATTTTAATGAAGAATGATGCACGACGAAATCCGATAACACCGATTAAAGAGAGGGAAAAAATCAGAATAAACCAATTTAAGAGGAAAATGTTTCAATTTTTACGTAAATCACTTTCGATTCACCTGTTGCGATGCTGAGATTATCCTTAATCTTCTAAAAACAATAAATCTGACTAAAAACAAACACAAGATTTTATTTCTTATTTGAGAAACATTCTGCCTTTTGCCAGAAAACTACCATTCAATCTTTCAATTTCCGCAAATAACAGTTAGGTTTTGTTTTCTTGGAGGGCAGATAAAATATTCAAATAATATGTAAACGTCCTTAAAATTAAATAATTTCAAAACTCCACATTTCATTTTCCTTAACTTTTCTAATTAATATTTTACACAATAAGCAAAGTGTGGAACCGTATGTAAGTAAGTTTATTAATACTCTAATTAAACCCACTGAACACACCCAGCACTCATAATAGACGTGTAGAACATCTTATTTTGCGCTCCTTTCTATAAAATAAGGAAGTTAAGCTGTCGTAATGAGCTTAAAATGTTAATAATAGCTTTGTTGTGAAAAGAGTCTAGTGGCTCTAATATAATCTATACCTTTCATTTTGAAGTGGCCAGGGGCTGTTTTGAAGAGAAACATCACTTTGTAGAAAGCGTCTCTATTTATACATTAGTGAACTTTTCTGTTCAATCAATAATGTCCAGTTCCATACAGCACTTTAAAAGCGATTGACATTTTCGTATCTTACAACAATCATTTCATGAAATTTATAACGTTTATAGAAATACATACGTAAATCAGTATGGCACATAACAGGTAATGAACCATGTAATTATAAACTATGACCATATCTATCGGGTTGTATAAAGGAATATTTTAATCAGGTGAAATATATCTGGTCTCGCCAGGTTATAAATATATTTCATATGATCACATCAGTCACTTTTTTTAAATTTATATATGCGTCGTCCGACTGTATAAGTTTTGCTTACGTCGCAAGACAGATCAAAATGTTTGCTATATCTTTCGAAAGAATATCAAATTATATTAAAGCAACAGTGATACTATCCTCCCTCAGAAATTAAGTGACCAACCAACAACAATTAGTTTAGTAATTACCCTTATTTCAGTTACACAGCACAAGTTAAAAAATAAGCAGCAGAACTCCTTTTAAATGACTCTATGAGGGAGATATATATGAAAGAATCAATATCAATTTGTTACATTAGCAACATCACTACTCTTTAATTTACGAATGAAATATCTGAAAAAGCATTCAAAGTAATTATTATCGACGGTAGGTGCACTCTACCATATTACGCTATCTCTTTTCCACTTACATATTTTTAAAGGTCAATTTATTATTACCAATTCTAAATATTAAACAGAGTGCACTCGTTCATAATTACAATATTATTTCATATGGAATGATGACTATTCGGCTTTATTTGTTGATGACATATACATGGAACACTGGAACAAATAAGAGGCTTATAATGTGCATTGCATAATTAAATACTATGTAAAACTAATCCAAATATATTCACATTCTCTACACACAAAAATGTTCTTTACAATAAATACTGAGAAATATATTTAGTAAAGTGTAAAGAAACGTTTACTTTTACAGAATTCTATATACTCATTATACTGTGGATCTCTATAGACCCGCAGTCCGTAAATGCCCAATGAATGTGTATTTTATATACGATACTGTTATGTAATGAATTTGTACTGACTTGTATTCTAATACAACCAAATTCTTTTTTAAATAGAGCATATTTATGTAATCTTATCTGCATGCAAAATACAAAAATAGCATTTCAAATATTCAAATGTTATTAGATTATTTTTGTTTCTTTCCTCGTTTGAATTTATATACTATTACCGCATCTCATTGTATTATTATCTCAGTAAGATAATTCCGTTCGATATATATTTAAATAGTCATAGCACATATAGGACTACCAGCTTGTAAAATTAATTATATGAGGAAAATGGTTTTCTATATTTAAAACGTAAATCCCAACCCATTTAGTAAGTCACTGAACATTTTTATATATTTACTATTATTTCATGTCACTATATGTCTTTAAATTCTTTTTATGATTATTTCTATGACCCTTTATTTGCTACTGAGTAACCTTTCAAGAAAACATCAATACAACTAGAAAACCTTTTATTTGATATTCTGCTTCTTCGAAAATCATAATGATATTCGCTAATCAACTAATAAAAACACCAGAATTATAAAGCTACTTTCACTTGAAGAGTGTTCTCATTTTTCACCAACAATAAATTAACTTGTAGGCTGATCTTTCCATTTGAAACAGACGGGGATTTTGGTGCAGAATTTTCTTCCGGTAGTTGAAGACTGGTATAAAAGTCGTTTTAATATAATCTTATTATAAGCTACAAAAGTCCTGATAGAACGAAGATGTATGATATAACCCTTACCAGCATAATTATGAATAAAATGAAAGAAAATGCAATTAAAAAAGTTTTGTTGCAGCGTATATGTTTTTCAAAACTCACTTTATAAAGAAAACGTAATTTCCTTGGAAAAAGTAATGAGATTCGAATACATTACATAATATGTTGTATATGAAAGGCGGCGTTGGTATACTACACTCAATTATTAAACTTCTGCAGTACTTGTTTTCTCTGCTGAAACTAAATTTACTACGGAGAATGCAAATATCATCCGCTTTTGCTGAAACTATAACTATATTAAAAATACAAAACAGACATTGTAGTTTTATAACATGAAGTTATGCTGTTTATTAAAACGATTATGTAAAATGTTAGCTTAATAAAACATTGAATGAATTTTGGAGAGTTTTGTTTAAACATTAAAAGAAAAAAAAATGTTGCAATGATATAGTCCTATAGGATACATCATATTTTAAATTTGTTAAATGATAAAAACTGAAGTAAGAGTCGTAAGAGAATTAAATTACTTTACTACCACATTTATATAATGCTTACTTACAGTAAAAAATGTTCATAATAATCATTTCGCCTAGTATTTTTTACAATTATCGTATTGTATGTTAATAATAAATAATATAAAACTATTTTCCTTGTTCGTTTTCCTTCTCTCAGACCTATAGTAAATCAATACTACTGTATACTACAGGTACTCTACGTAATCTGTGCATGCTGGTATATACACTGCGGAAAATCTGTAATGTCTGATTAATTTATTGTGGAAAAGTTGCTGATAACTTTCCTTTCATACAATTAATCATATTGTACCTTTATTAAAGTACACCCACATTCTGTTAAAATAGAAAACCAAAGACTGAAGATTTGACATTTGACGGGTTATATACAGCGTGGGTTCAAGGTTGTAACTAACAGTAAAAAAAAGGTACATACAGTGAAGGTTATCCAGAATTAAGTCAGTTTTAATTTTCTACATATTTGCTACAGAAGACAGTTCGACATTCGTATTTGGAAGTTAATTTTCCCACGTAGTCATTTAACCATACGTCAACTCTAAATCACTCTAACACGACTAACCGAATTTACTGTCCATAAATAAGAGGTAAAATGTTGTATTCACTTGACATTTCCAACTGGATATGTGCTTCCCACATTCCAAAGTGAAGCTTGTAAACTGAGCTAGTGGTCTATTAGGTGGTCGAATTTACGATCCCTGCGAGTTGCTAGAAACGTAAGTATACCTTAGAACAAAACCCGTATCTGCAACTGGACCCTCACAAAAGACTTCTCTTCTATATACTATTCATAGAGATAATCCAACCATATCAAAGATTAAACACGATTCTCTTTTACAGAATATTAAATTGACAATGAGGGTTTATGTCTATGTAAGTCAAAATTAGTTGACATGGATGGTACTCTGATTCACGATTTAAGTGCCTGTAAATTAGAATGAAGGTTACGTAGTTTACAATTCAGGTTCATAACTATGGTTTTTCATTATAAAATGATACGAATACTCAGTGAATGTATTTTCATAGTAAGTCATTACGAGGGCGCAAATAAAGTGAGCATTTGTTCTCCTAAATAATAACTTTCCTTTTAGTGATTTCATATTTCACACGGTCGAAATGGACAATTAAAAGAATCTACCGCTGCTTAGTGCATTATTATTCCGATTTACGCTTATGAAGAATGATATTGGAGATTATGATACTTGATATTAGAAACTGTCAACAGAAATATTTATTTTTATTAAAATAATATTGATTTTTATCATGGTAGTATAACTGAAGACTTATAGACTTGAACTGTTTCACAAGTATACTGTCTATTGAGTAATCTGTTTCCGCGAACTGTCTTATTTAGTCTTTCTATTTGGAAAGGAGTAAAAATAACGTGAGGAGTACAAAGGATGTTTTATAGCAAAAAAGACAACACGTTCATTCACATGACTCTTTTCCATTAAACCTATTCTTCTGTAGCAAAGCAAGTAATATGTGGGAGATTCACATATAATCACCTCTTAAAATATACTTTTCAACATGAAAGAAAGACTGTGTGGCATGCAGCACAAGAAACACAAAATACCTGGTACTAGAAATAATGTAGTACTAGACCATCATTCCATATGAATTATTGTTGCAAAGAATACGAAGAAAAAAAGTATAACTTCTTTATAGATACAAACACTATACCACTATACTGCTGCTTATATTTAGTAAATGAAAATGACTATATGTTTTGAGAATAACACTGGTTCTAAAATATTATTTTACATATATTCTAAAAAATATATAGAATAGTTTTAGTTATTTATGATTTTTTAATATATTTTTAACCTAACCTACTTTCAACCTATAGAATGTTTCCTCTTTTTTACGATGAGCAATGGTGGAAAATGTTTTTTCTATTTCCAATTTCCATTCAATTCGGATAATACATCAGAGAATTTGTAAGATTGAAATTTAAAAATAACATTAAATAGTATCTAATAAATTGCGTTTACAAATTACTTAATTAGATTTCTCTTTAATGATTTGCACTATCACGTATGTTTGAAGACAACTATTCTAATTCCGGAGAGACTCGTAAATTTTCTGGAGATGTCATCGATAAAATGACAACGAGAGTATTTGAGGCAGTATATTAAATACAGGAAAGTATAGGATTCGAAACGATAACCATAAATAGTATTTTACTGACACCTATTTGAAAAAATCTTCCGATTTGTTTCATCAGTTTTTCGATAGCAAATAAACTGCTGTTATATGTTTTTGAATGAGTTTACAGTTTATACAAAGTTATATAAAATATATAAAAAAGAAAGTAAAGCGCAAAAAGTTCCAGAGCCATATTATTCCATACTTTCAAATAAAATCGCGTCTGCACTATACTGTATTGGAAGATAAAAGTTTAAAAGTATTTATACAGTGGAGAGAATGGGATTTGATAAAGTATTTGTTTAACAAGAGTTACAGGTTTATTTTCATTTTGATCCATTGGTTTATGCAATACAGCAATAGTTTGTACAGAAAAACGTTTTAAATTTTCAGTTGAACTGTATCGGTTTTTCTTTTTCACGTAAGAAGATTTTGATATTTATGAGAGAGAACGACGAATGATCATCTTTAATGTTTTAAATGGAAATCCCGTAAACAAACATACTGTACTACTACTGTTTCACCTTGGGTCACATAGTATAAAATTACTATACTACATCGTTACCTTTTTTGTTGACATGAGGTCTAACGTGTTGCAACAGCCCCATTCTTTTTCTTTTCTTTACTATTATTTTAGCTAAAAAAAGAATGTGAAAATATTTGATAGATCAAATGATTTCTGTAGATTGAAGAAAACATCGCTATTCAAACTGACAAGTTCAGCTTATAACTTTACTTAAATCCAAATAACAATAATTATTACAAGGTGATAACATTTGTATTTTATTTTTGCAAGGTTTTATATGTAGCCTACTTTGCCGCTTTTAATTTTGCAGATATATGCAATCTAATGAATTACTAGTGAAACTGGGCTATCGCATGCCTACAGGCTGTAGCATGTAACGTATGCCCGAAGGTATACAATCAAGCTTTAATAAATGCAAAGTTGTTTGTTAGCATCATTGTATAGAAATTGTCCTTTTAATGATGATTGCAATTCCCTTTCAAGTTTATTAACATTTCGTCCAATTAAATTATTTAATACCATAGTATTTGTGTTATTTTACCAGAATATAAGTAACTGTCACTTCAAATTTAAAAGATTAAAACAAAACACTGTATTCAATACAAACAATACTGCCGATAGCTCACCTCAATAATTTTTAAATTTATCATTATCATCTATTTATTTTTATAATTGGTGGAGATAAAGGCAGGGAATAGTTTTCCAAATAGCAAAGAACCTCAGGAAAAAAAAAAACAGATTGAAGATAAAATATTAGAATCTACAATAAACTACTACAGTTGTGTTGGCGATATATCCAACCAATTATCTGAAGTAAACCTAAATTGCACTTTTATACACTGGAAAAGAGAGAAAAAAAATCAGTGCACTTTTAAATAGTTAATAAGATAATAGTTCCACTAGGAGTTCAGAAACTGCTTAACTTTTCTGGAAATGGAACAAAACAGCGCTCCAGCACAAACTTTGCTACATCAATATTTGAAAGGACTTTTCCATGTTTCGTTGGAAACTACAATATACAACTTCTCATATTAATTCTACAAGAACTCTATATATACTAACACATTCGGCTTCTGTTAATCTGACAAACGATATATTTTTAGCACCAAGAGAAATCACGTAAATGTTGTAGAGAGAAAACGAATCAATAATATTCAATCGACATTTTTATTTGATATATTCGCGGAATGTGCAAATCTGAAGTCTTTCGTGGGATGGATTCTTTCGGGACTCCAAAGTCATCGTGAAAATTAATTGGACCTTTATCGTGATGTCACGTTCACACATATATTATAGAGGAAAAGAATTAGATGAGGTTTCAAGGGAGAGAGAAAAAAGGGAATTAGTGCATATATGACATTTTCATAATCAGTAGAAAAAAAAAGAGAATCCCTTGATATTACACGTTAGAATTAACGCTAACTTTAATCAATGTATGCAGAATACTAATAATATTCAGAAGGAAAGAAATCAGAGTTATATAGGTATTTGATTTTGAAATAACAGGACAGAAATAGTATGCAGCTATGGGAAAGATTTTTTTAATTATATAAAGGATACAATAACGCTTAATGTAGTGGTACAACATCATAATGAGAATCAATCAATTACTGCTTTCTAGAAATATAGTTTGTAAATATCTGTGATTTATCAAGTTAGTTCGACTAACATCAGAAAACTTCCAAATGAATGAACATCGGAAACGTATTGTAACTCGTCCTATCTCACTGATAATTCAAAGTAATGTTTCTCTCGATTTAGAGCAAGAAATAGCTCTGTAAAGTTCATAAAATATTGGGTCACATACTGAATAGTTTTAACGTCGAAAACAGACTAACTTCAAAATGAGATAATTTTCCAGCAAGAGAAACAATGAGCTCATTAATCACGGCGATAACAGCAGTTTCTACTTCAAAGCATCATCTTGATAGTCTGAGCTAGAGTTCCTATAATACACTTTCTGCTTCTAGAGTACATGCTGCACAATGAGCTCCCAATAATGAACACCCATGATCTCCAAGATCCATAATAAAAAAGACATGTAAATGTACTCAAATATATACTCCCTTGTTAGGAACTGTAAAGTACTTGGACAGTAATAACAAAACTCATCCTAGTGAGTGAAAAAAATTTGTGCAGTGATTCCACTATACACCACACGCTGGCCCACGGATTTATGATGAGATTATACAGTAGCCTTATTGCAATAGTTTCTTGTTTGAGATTTTCTTCTTCCATTCTTATGTAGGCAATATAAGCATCTTTATCCACGGAAGCTTAAGAAATACGTTCGTCAAAGTATTCACTTAGTATACACACCTCTCTCACTCAAAAGTTTCAGAATAAGAGAGGGTTAAGAAGAAAGTGTATAAAAAGAACTAAGTATATGCTAATACGGAGATTAGAAAACAACGAAATTTAGATAGTTTTCAAACTTTGATGGAGATGTGGGAAAATAGTAAAATGTATTAAGTAGATTAGTTTTTTAAACGACCATGCAGCAGACAAAATACATCTCCTGAGAAATAAAATAATATATTATAGAATTCATGTTGGAACAAGAATGATATTTATCGACACTTCAAGATGCATTAATCCAGGTCTATATCTAAATTTCTGGTTTTATATTCGTTTTTGAAGTGACAACATGGTTTCATAGTTTTGTAGTATACACAATACATAATGTAAAAAAAACTTATTTTCCTAAAGGTTCCTTTTCTGTAATGCTTAGTTATTTTGAAAACAAACAGACTCTGTACTACAGAGAAAGAAACGCTATCACATACTTGCATCACAACAGATATTTCATTTTAATTTTATTGGATGCAATTAAATAAAAATTAAGTTTTTCCAACATTCATACCTGACCTTATTATCCGAAGTCTGTTTGAAAGATTTTCTACCTTTGTTGGAGAGTTTTGAACTCGCGGTTCAATATGCTATATGAAGACCCGTTGAAACAGAATTTTATACCCTTACGAGAGTGGTCTCATTCCAATATTACTACCGTTTTCCGAATCAGGTTGCAGTCTTTGTGATACGGACGGTGCAAGGTTCTTTCTCGAGATCAGTCCCGGTCTTAGCCTCAGGAAAGCTGATTTATTTTTCGGAAACCAATAATCATTTTACAATCCAGTACCAACGTTATATAAATTCATGCTAAGTTATTATCTGCTCACCATATATCACTCCATCACCGTTTGTCAATATTTTTTGGTTAGTAACAATGAGGATTAATGGTAAATCATTAAATTATTTCATTCATCCATAGCGAAATGCCGTTGAAACACTGATGACCGTAATGAAATTCATACTATTAAACAACTTAGACAGATTAAGAGGAGGATATCAAAGTGCTTTTCTGATGGGAATGTACAAAGGAATTAAATTGAGCTAGTTGTAAAACGGAACTACATGACCATGATTTTTGCATCATATGCTATATTCCTGCCAGAATTGTTTCGTTCGTTCCACCACATTTAGCTCAAAGGGAGCAAGAAAACGGTTAAGGTACGATACTAAAACTCTCGTAAAGAAGAAAAAGTGGAAAAAATAAGAATTAAAAACATAATGAAGAAAAAAGACATTCCACGAGAGATAGAGAGAGAGAGAGAAAACCAAGTTGTGGAAAAGACTGGGATCATCCAGATGTGCAAACCGAGACAAGACAAAGAAAATTCTCTCACACAATATGGTTCTCAAACTTTACGAAGATCGAAAAACATTTAACAGCAGGCTTCAACCAAAAAATAATTTACTGTACCTACACATTTCCAGAAGCTCATCTGAAGTATACCGTCATATTTCTGCACTTTAGTTTATTTTCAAAAGGAAAAAAAATAATTTTCAACGTTTCAGAAAGATATTTTTTTTATCAGTCAATAAATTTCAACGTATTTACTATTTTTTACAAAAGTGGAAGATTTTCGATTATCTAGACCACAAAGAGGATATTATTACAAGTAGTTTCAATTCAATATGATTAAACATGAAATATTTTCTACACCAATGATGTAGTCCTGTTCTTTATAGGATTACTTCATTGATTCAAACAGATGTGTTCCACGGTACATTTTGAATGAATCATTCACTTTCACAATTCATTTTGAACGTTGAAAACTCGACACAGTGATTGTAATAATAAAAACAGAAAATCCTCTGAAAGCTTACATTCCGGGTTATCAAAGTAAATAAAAATAACTCGGAAGTAATTCATAATTTTGAAAGCACACCTCATTACCACACTGCATGAATCAGTATAATACTGATACAGTGGTAGTATATTATACTGTATACTACATTTACTTTGTCCGCCGACCCAAAACAGATTTCGCGCGAAACCATAAAAAGGATGGAAACCTCTGGAAATGATCTATTTTCCAGCTCAATGGTACTTATTGTTAAAATAAACCTAATGAGCTCTACACCTGCAGCTATGAATAGTACAAACTCTATTTGTGTTCGGAAGGCCTTCAATGTTCAAGTCCTTTGATTTGATTGTTCCTCCTCACGCGAATACATAGAACAACAGCAAACTCTTTTTTCCCGTGCTTCATTTCCTCTTCATTTGCTCTTTCATTTTGTATATAGTGCAATAGAGTATTATGAGGTTAAAAAGAGGAAAGGTTTAATTTGTGTTATAGAAAGTACATAAAAGTGCAAGTAAAGCGATGTTGGAAGAAACGACCTTCATTCTTTTTCATCCCTATCTTTCATTTTTAAGTATTTCTGGAAGAGGAAGGGTGGAAACGTCACGCTAAAAATATTTCAACCACACGAAATCTGTCAAACTACATCCTCTAAAGTACAATATAAAAATGATTTCATATAATAAGTTATGATGGAAGAAAGAGTACCGTAATATTAACAAGTTGGAAAAGTTTCATGCTGATGGATGTAATGATTTGATTTCTCAAGTATTTTTGAAATGAAATTAACATTTGAAATGATTACATAATTTCCCAGAGAAGAGTGAAAAGCAAAGTAAAGTCGTAATGACTACTGCTTATACCCTCCCTACTCATTAACGCTACCCAAATGATGAATGAAGTACCATAGTACGCTTTCAATTACATCTGTCGTTCAGAGAAAAACTGAAATTTAGACAAGAACTTCCAAACTTCTCTTAGAGATGCAAGGTAAAGCAATCATATTGCCTGACTGAGACTACTCAAATGACGTCTACAGTACCACCACTCTGGCTCTATGGAGAGATGAATTTATACAGAATACCATGTTAAAGCAGAAGGTCATCTCTTTTCATTGAACTTCGTAGTTTTATTCAGTTATTCTTTTTTATCAGTTATAATTAACTACACGTGACGTTTATATAAGGAAAATGTTAATTTATATGGCGGAAATTGATGACATCAATGAATATATTTTCAGCAATAACATAAAAGAGAGCAGACATCTCTTTCGCGAATCTAATTTTTCATTATATTAGCAAAGTAAATTTAAAATCTGAATTGTGATTTTTTAATTTATTCATGAATTCCTCAAAACAAGAAACAACCTTTAAAGATTTTTTTACATTAGAAAATAAAAGCAGAAGAATTAAAATTTAATTAAATTATATTCGTGTAAATGAGTATATACTATACTGAGTCAGAAGGTTATAGTCAAACGATGTGTAAGTACATAAAACTAATCCAAAGTTAAATTTTATTAAATCACTCAGAAACAAATTTTCCCAACTAGTACCTCCGGTGAAACCGTGCATTGTTCAAATCAATTGAAATTTTACACAGGAACATGAAATGAAATAACACACAATATTGTAACTATATAAAAAGAGATGATACAATGGCAATAAAATGGCCCTTCTGACAATCACAAACTGAATAGAACCTTTTCGAAACCCATTTGTCATTGCGGTTCATTGATACATCACCTATGATCTATACAACTGATTATTCAATATCACGCATGAATTAAGCTTAAGTATGACAGCTGCATTAGTATCAATTTCCATGTCCACTGAAACGCACAAACAAGAGAGAAATAACTGAGGGATAGTCTTACCTGAAGCTCTCTGACTCTACATTCAATTCCACTGGCACTAATTCTGGTTGCATTAAAAGGTTGTTTAAGGTGTACTACAGTCCCACTTGTTTCAACCATAGGATTTTTCTTGTAATAATCTATCAGTTCTGTTAAATTGTTAAATCTCTCTCCACCACCCACATCATATTGGTTGCTCTGGAAGAATCAAAAACATGACGTTCATTTAGGAAACCAGAGAAAAAGAAATGAATCATGCTCAACTTTTTTTTATCAAACTTTGAAAGAAATGAAAGAGGAAAAAGAAATTAAAAAGAAACTTTCTTGTGGTTGAAAAGATGTCGAAGTAAGACTTAAAAAATCTCAATAAGTGGAGAGGAAAAGTTTTTAAAGGAGATGAAACATATTAGGCCTACACAGAAGCACAAGAGACTTTCAAAGGGAAGATTATCCCTTTAAATGCTTTTCAATACTCTTCAAAATAAATAGGAAAATCATATACCGACGTTCTTGTAATTAAAAACAAAGAAGCTTACTATATGAATATCGTTTGTGAGATTAAATTGCAGATACACAAACGGAAAGAAAATACTTAAAAGTACTTTTATTCACCTTTCTCTTATATTTCGTTATAAGAAACATTCTCATGTGTATTGGAAAATGGTTCACATTTCAAATTAAATAACGATTACTAAATGAATAGAAACAGATACATTGGAAGATTATCTAGGAAAAAAGATATTAAATCTGCTTCCGCTTATTTGTTTAAAGGGAAATAATATCCTCCCTCCTTGTATTACAAGAAATAATAATAAAGAGGGATAAACCTAATTTTTAATGATCCTCCGTCAAATCTTAAAAAGCAACGAAATGGAAGGAGAAAGAAAAGGAAGAAGAGTAAGTTTGAAGTGATTCCCCAGCGAGTTGATTTGTTCGCTTCATTCCATCTTACCTCTAGTCGTATCATCACATGGGTGACTTTGTCGTCTGTTCGGACAGAAAGGACATATCCTCCAGGTTTACTTTGCGACTCTCGAACCAGAAAACTTCCATTCTTTCCTCGTTCTAAGATTAGTTTCTCTGCTTCCTTTCCAGATAAATGGCCATGAAACCACCTAAACAGCAAATGGGTAGATTGAGTAACTGTTATCGCAATTTACAAAAATATAACGTCTACTCTTAAGTAGAACAAGTTAGACTATATCACACTTTCCAAGTCCCTACTTGAAATGCAGGGAAGGGTTTCAAATGAATGGCAAATAACCGGTGAAGGAGAATATACATAATTAAATACGACCCCCAGTGACGATTGATCTCAATAACATAAAATGTCCTGGGGATTGGTTTCCAATACCAAATAATGCTGAGTAAAGTCGTTGGAGAAAAGACCTTTTTTACCAAGTGTGATTTGCCTTCCTTTTCTGCTTAGTAGTAATGAATACAAATTGCTACCTTTCGGTTGTTGGATCTGCACAGTTGAGCGGATATTTGAGTTCTATAACTTCGCCATTTTTCTCCTTGAGCTGTCCCTGGTTTTCCATGTAGTACTGAACCAATTCGGACAACGTCGCAAATTTTTCTCCCCCGTACAGGTCGTAGAAGTCACCTGTGTTTTGAATCTTAATATGCGTGACTTCGCCATTGCGTCTAAAAAAAAGAAAATGGAATGGAATTTATTAGTAAGAGTACTTTTTCCCAGGAAAGAGGTATTGGAATGGAAATAGAAAGAATCCCTCAAATAAATTACATAGAGAAGTGCTATGCCTATGCGTTACTGGGAGAAGAGTTCGCTCTTCAAAGAGAAATATAACTTTGTTTGTCGACTTTCAGAATATGACGAAAATCAATTTCGCGTATAAGCTAGTTGTTGTCAATAATTCCAAAATATTTCATCATCAATTCTATTATATTAAATACAGTTTTTTTTTTGTGACTTGAAATACGATGTGTTGTTTGGTTCACAGTATGTTGGAATAATTTATTCTACTAAATCTTTTAAGCAAGTAAAAACTATATAGTTATTATGAAAAACAGTACAAAACTAATAAGAAACATCCGATTAGATTTAATGAAAGCACATTAGTAGTTTAATATAGAGCTATTATAAATCAGTTCTGTATATAAAACAACAAACAAAATCTGTTTCATATTGTTTTATAAAATAAAAAAAATGTATGATTCAGTGTTTTCAGATGCAATTTTATCAAATTGTCGTGAATCTCTCACAGTCATGTGCTGGAGTTTACCTACACAAGGGGTGTGGTATACGAGACTAATGCTATTTATTGTTTTACCATCTTGAGGAATATTGTTATGATAAAACTATGTATTTTATCGATAACAATAAAGAATTTGAATTTGAGTAACAAAATTTAACGTGCTCTCAGGAGGAATACGGACTTACATTATCACGGTACAACGATATATCTTGCGAATATAGGTAATTTACTATAGCGTAAATTTCAGGAGATCAGCAATATTCTGAAAGGGCTATAAAAATAGACAGTGCTTATAGAGTGCCCTTCCTACGGAATTCAGTGAGTTACTGACCGTCAATTCTCATTAGAATTGCCATCATCAATGCTGCAATTAACACACTACCTTTAAGATATTAGAAATCTGGCAGAAAAACTGCCAGAGTATCAATACAGCAACAGAAAATAACTTACTTGTTCGATTTTTATACTTAAGTAATTGCTATCGCAGTATCCAATGCTTTATATATAAATAAGCTAAAAATATAATAACTTTTCCCTTTAAAATATGAATTTTAATTATAAAGATATCCAAATAATATAGAAGTAGTCACGTTAAATTGTTAAATGTTTCAATTATTTAATATTCCATTAAAGTACGGAAAAGTCAATCAATTCGTCAAGTTTATTAAAGTGCCTTTTTTCAGCGAGGCGCATCGTTTTGCAATACAGCTTATCTTCCTGGAAGAAGGTGAAATGGTAAACGTGTTTGGCAAAACGATGCACCCAGCTGAAAAAATACAGGTTTAATGAAAATCTAGAATAATGAATAGGTTATTTTCTTTTCAATGGGCGTTGTTTATATGTCATGTAAAGCCTGATTAGACTGAAGAAGTTACCCGTTCGCACTAATATGATATTACACTGTAATTACAATAAAGCATATACTGTAGAATAAAACAAACCCAAATAACCCACAATAGCCACGAAAAAACAGAAGTTCCTCAATCTCATCACATTTAATCACTATGAAGACTCTATGATAACTAATAAACCATTACTGTGGATGTTTACGATTGAGAAGGTACAGACTATAAAAACCGACAAGAACAATGATTGAATTCAGTATTATGCTTATACAAAGCATCAACAATATATATATAATTATATATAAAGTCAATCAATACCTCAAGAACGGAGGTGTAAAAATCGTTGTATTCCACCGTAATGACATTTTTAATTCAAACGCATTAAAGTACAGCAAAGAATAAAGTTGCAAAAACAAATTTGAAATTAAGACTATAGTGCAAATTGTTTTCGACAGCCGTTCGAATGCCTGCTGTGAACATCATTTACGTCTACAGATTTCCACTGCTGGGATGCTGAGAAGTATAGAAAGAACTTTCATTATTATATTACAGAACTAAACTACTGGCTAGTTTTAGTTCCACGTCTAGTCGTCTACATATAATTATTTGTGAAGTGCAATGAAATTTTTCACGCGAAAAACAAAAAAAAAGGGTAATACGATTCTGTTACATAAACATAACAGTCACATCAAAGTTATACTGTAAATTATGTCATTACGGAATATTCTATACAGTACAGCTCTTTCCGCAACAAGTTTAACAAGCTACTCATAACGAGCAATATTATTATTTCTGTATTTTTATATACAGAGTATAATTATACAATGACACATTACGCAGATCTAGTGCCCTCATTCGGTTGTTGCATCATAGGAGAGAATTTTAAAATAATGTGGCTTGCTTTGTTTAGAGCACATCAGAGAATTTAAATGAATTTATTAATTACCTATTGTTATTGCGACGTGCTTTACGCTCTTCTCTTTTCGAATATACAATATGGCTTCGGTATTTTCAACAGGTAACAATACAAAATGTTACCGGATATGTATATGATATAGAAATAAAAGAATCGCTCAAACGTACTGTTATACACAATGAAAAAAATTATACAGAAAATGGTTTCATTATAGAATATGGAATGCTCCATTGCACTGATACACATGACGAACCAACTATATGTTAACAAGATAATACGTTTAAAAGGGGGTTATACACATTTTTATTATAAGCTGTATTGAGAAATAATAAAAATCTGTATAATAACGAAACGGAAGAGAGCAATGAGTGGTTCTAATATAATTTCTCTCAGACCTCTTTTACAATACAAATCCACATGCGGAAGTTGAATTAAGATTTGTTTAAAATATTTTGTTGCACTTTCACTTTTGTTCATTCGTATTTGTAATACGAAAAGAGCTGTACCAAAAATGTCAAAATTATCAAAAGATATATTAGTGTAAGGGCGGTGGAAGGATGGATAGATCGTCGTATACAACATAAAGACTAATAAGTGGAGAATGGATGAGCCAATTTGCTTATTCCGAGAATTCTCAAGTTGTTTTTCTTTCCCACAATTTTATAGGTATATATTCGGAAATTATATCGATTTTCTTTTTGATTGGATTTTTCTTCTCTCTGACTTACAGAAAAGCATATGCGACAAAAATATATGGCTATATAAACACTACAGATACAGCATTACATCTGTAACACAATACATTCTTTTGATCATTCTAAAACACCGAAATAACATACTTTATCGTTAGTTCAATTACTTTTGTAACACTATTTTAAAATTGAAATTTATCAATTAAAAAACAAAAAGTTTATTATACAATTTTTTTAAATTGAAAAGAAGAGTTATTTTTAGTGAAAATTGAACTAGTTATTACTGCACCTTTTTATTGCATCACTTAGATTACACCATACAGTAGAGCCAAATAAGTTGTTATACATTAAAGCTAGCAATAGAACATGAATAAAAATAAAAATATACCTTATGAATTAAATAATAAATAAGACTAAAAAGTTCTAGATTAGAACATCAGATTACTATGTGATAGAAAATGGTAAAACAAAGTTCTGTTTAGAAACAGAAAATTGTACGTAAGGCCTACTGTTTGAAATTCAGAATAGTGGCATAGTGCTTCCTTGTAATTCAGTGATAACAAAGATAACCAGCACATTTCCATGGGGAAACGTCATTTCATGGCAAGAAATATAAAAAGGGTACATGGCGTTGCAACATAGAAATCATAATCTTTTGTGAAAACTAAGGAATCTTAAATACATTGTGACATTAACACTACTGTTTAATATACAAAAAAATATAATCCAATAAATTATTTACATGGTGCTAAGCTTTTACAGCAAACTTTCATTTCCAGAATTTGTCAAGATCTTTCTTAAAAATGGTGAAAATAAAGTAGCACAAAACATCAAAATTGAAATCGATGTGGATGAATGGTTCCATCCGTCACGAATATGTATAAGTCAGTCCCGTAGTCAGAATCAAACTGTAGTGGGGATTAATTTCATTTAGGGGGATGATTTCATTAAGGCATTAAACAGATGTTAAACAGAAATAATCTAATGAAAATGGTTTTAGATAATTAAATTTAATACATATTTTGGGAAAAGTTGTGAAGAAATAGTCTTTGAATAGAGGAAATTTGGTAATTATGGTAAATGTATGAAAAAATCAATATCTTAGGAAGGGGGCTTAGTCCCCTAGACCCCCTGGCTACGGGCCTGGTACAAGTATTGTCGATGGGGACATTTGCCCCCCCCCCCCTCCCGCACTCAAAACATACTTACGATATATTTTATTTATAGTAACTCATTATATTAAAAAAAAACTACAATACTCAAAAGAACTACAGCTGCAAACCATGTGAAAGAAACATTTACAGGTGCGTCTTTATTTTTTTCCCATCATATATTAATTCATATTCAAGTATCGTCCAGCAATAACGTATGATACCTATACACGATAACAGTACAAGTGACACAGTTGGTGACACACTTCCCTACAATTTCCTCTCACATCTATTAGAACCACCAATCCTTAATAACAACCGTATAACACAGTAAAAAGTTTTAGTATAATTAAACTATCTTGACCTACGAAAGTAGCTTTATTACCTGTTTTATATAACTTACTGTTACACAGGGGATATTTCAGATTCAACTTTTTTATTACACGTAATGAAATAACTGGTTTGCACACTTGCGATTAGTATAATGTTGTGATACAGGCAGAGAAGCGAAAGGGAGAGATTAAATGTATGTGAAATTACAGAAATAGTGAAAACGAATTTTAGTAGAAAATTAAGCTGTCCACTGCTGAGATGTATAGAAAAAAAAATTAAATTGTGTGTGGAAAAAAATAATGGCTTCTTCGATTATTACTATACTTTATCTCTAGGCTTACTGCTAATATATTTTTAGGAGGCGCACAAGCATAATAAAGTAGTACAACACCTAATGTTCAGGCGCTCGATTTTAACGCTTGCCCGAGGCAAGTAAAAATCTCACCGAACAAGTAAATGATGTAGATTACTTCATTTTTTTCGTTTACTTTGGAATTGCTAAAGTGCTCTACCTTTCAAATTAATCCTTTCCATGTGTTTTAAGCTGCTGTCTTTATACTAAATAACAGAGATCGACCTTTCGGGTAACCACTAACCCGGAGCACGACTTGCAAAGAAAGGTATCCCACACTACTGTTCAAACAAAGTTTCTCCCACCCACCGTTAATTCTAATTGAAACATATTACAAGGAAATAATTTATTGAACTTGAAAATTCAGGTAATAGCAATTTGATCAGATCAATAAGAAATTTATCAGTTTACCATAAGTTTGTCTTCTAGGTGTTATTATTTTGCATAATAAAAACAATGGTGATGAACATTAATTAGAAATCCTTCAATCGACAGTCAGCATTATTTACAAAATATTTTGAAAGTTGACTCATATTAATGCAGTAATAACGAAATAAATATTACACAAACAATCTATAATTTAAAGAACAAAGTTTGGTATGTCTATCCCCATTAAAACAATATTAAAGGTCCCTTCAGAAATCGAGTATTATAGAGAACAAAGAAAGTGCAACGGGACATGGGACACGTGTATGGGAAAACGAGACCTCCCGCTGAAAAAAACTACACGTGTAAGTCGATAATGCACTTTGAAATTCGAAGAAATTAGCAATAAATATCACTTTACTATCATATTAAGACAGCTGCTTAGCATAATTATAAAGAGCAAGGCATAAGCACACTTTTACTATAACTGATTTGCTTTTCGAACTTTGATCAGATTTCCATTAAATTGTAATTCCTTTCATCCATGGTATCTGAAGAGTTCTCTAACTCTTGCTTTCCCACAAGTTGTATGTATGTTTGAAGCATTTAACCGTAAGCAGAGAGACGAGGTATTTCTCTTCGGCTACAGTAATTAACTCAACTATTGTTAATTCGTCAAGGAGAAAAGTAGAAGGTATTTTGATTGAATGAAATCAATATAAGGTACAAAAGGCACGAAGAGAGCACTGCTCTCTGTGCTCTTCAATTTCTAAGAGTAAACGCGACTTGTAAACATCTTCTAAACTTACCTGTATTAGCAATCTAGTGCTTCATTTAGGTAATAAAATTAAAGCTACTACAAAGCGTTGAGTTTCACGACTATAATCAACTGTGGCTTCATTTTGTAATACATTTCAATTTGGAAGGTTGTTTCACACTTCTCACTGAGTAAGATCCGCTGAGGTAATTCCAGTTATATAAACGTAGTGAAATAGTATATGTATGAAACAATAGAACACCTGTTATTCGATTCTACAGCTACATTACTTGTATTATGTGTTTCAGCAGATGTAATATTACGTAAGAAAGCCTGCATTCACTTAATGCATATTGACCAGATATGAGCTCCCGAGTGCTAATATTAAATTATTAAGAATACATACAGTACGGTAATAATATTTTTAACATATTTTTTATCTTAGAATTCATTTATATCTAAACGAAAGAAATTTTTCGACATTACAAAAAAAAAATTATGCCATGTTATCGTACGGTAACTTGCATTCTTTGCAAGTACATAAAATAACATTACATCGTTGTGAACGCAAATGTTGTGTCTTTCATGCTGAGTACCATATTACTTATTAATAACATATTAGCATGCAAATCACTTCTTTTGGAGATGATTTATAATAGCAAAGCTTCTTTTCCTCCCTTCTATCTTGCCGTAAATATATTCTTTTTTGTCTGCTTCAACATGTTGCTATGCAAATCCTAAAAATAAGCTAGGAAGCCATACCAACCAGCATCTCTTGATGGGTGTATGTTGCTTCCAAGGTTACATTATATTTCTTCCTATGTATAATATCTCTCAAACCCATTCATTAAAATATATGAATAATAGGACTGTCACAGCAGCCAAATACACCAGCAGTCAAGTAAGTGATGATGATAAATATTTCAATAAATAATAAAGGAGTGTATTACTTACTTGACAGATAAGGTGAAATCGCCGGGATTGCTTCTACTAGGGCGGGCCAAGAAACTGCCATCGAAGCCACGATCCATCAGAAGAATTTCTGCCTCATTCCCAGATATATTACGGTGGAACCATCTGAAATGAAACACAAAATAGCAACTTTTAATATTTATTCTCTCCTCTTAATTATGTAATGAATGATGTATATGTTGCTGAAAGTACAAAAGACGTCGTGTCGGTTTAATATTTTGCGTGCGTATGTAACACTTTTACGTACGCTGCGGACATAAAACACCGACGTCCTTGTAAATAACATTCTTTATTTTTTTAACAAAAGATTTTTTATAATAAAAATCCTACTTTTTTCAAATGATATATGAGTAATATTTTTCTATATAACGGGTTTCCCCATAATGAAATGATAAGAAAGTTACGACTATATCATTGACCCTTTAAAATGAAATGATACGAATTAATGAATGGAAAACAAAAAAAATGCAAGTAAATGATATTATAATGAACATGACGAATACACATTTAATTGGACAAACAACCTCTTCCCATTCCGCCACCCTTTTCACCTTTGAACCACACACACACTAACCTGGGTCTGTTATTATCATTATTTGCTAATGAACACAAACTCAACATAGATCGACTGAGGTTTGCCATAGCATTTACTGGCGAACGAAACACAAAAACACGTTTCACTGGACACATTCAACAAAACCATGCAAAACTAAACACACAAAATAAACACAACTTTGCAGAAGGTACATAATTCAAAAAAACATAAACATGAAGAGAAAAAGAAGCGAAATGAAACTAAAAGCAGAGAGTAGCACTTATTGGAACATATGCCGTTCTCTTCCTGAAGTAAAACCAGAAGGCAGATAGGTACTTATCGATGGCGAGAAAAAAGCCCAGCATGCCCACCACAGAACGTTTCCTTTTGATAAGGATGACAGCACATATTCACACACACGCTCGGCCATACCTCGTCCTCAAAGAAGTGAGTGGATTGCTCCATCGGAATACTACTACATACTACGGCCCAATTCCTGCCCACACCATACTTTTGCCTCTCTCTCTCCCGCACGCGCAAGGTAATACAACAATACACACGGAAAAGATTAAGGCAGGTCATGCCATGAGAAATTTTAACTTAAGATAGAAATTATTATATGGCTATAGTTATACCTCATTATCCTTCTTTTCTTACTGCACGTAGGAAATTTATTACTTTAAAACGATTATTTATTTTCTTCGTCTGGCAGTTTTATTCGTTGTTGAGTAACAGGCTAAATAACACATAATAATGCATATTGCTTTGCAACCATGCGTAAATTGAACGCTAATTCAAAGTTTCTACTCATACATTTTTTTTACAGTATAATATATTATGCTTATAAAGTTTTCATTATTACTCTATGCTGGAGCGTGAAATCATTACCCAGTATAATACATTAAGTATAATCTATATTCAAAATGTTATGAAATTTCCTATCATCTCTTCGTTAATTAAAATAAGAATTAATTGATGAGGAAAAACGCTTTCCGGCTGAATACACTGTAAATACGACATAGATATTTTAATTCCTTGGAAAGGATGTTCCAAAATAGGCATGATGATTCACAACATAATATTTAATCTCTTCAAAAGTCCTCGAACATTATCTTCAACTGCGGTCAAACACACTGTAGTCTCAGATCAATAATGCATTCAATGAGCAGTCTTCCGTCACAGGGGAACAGTAGCTGTTCTTTGTAATTAAGAGAAAAGCTGTTCACTACTATATTTTCCCATTCACTTAATTAACTCAAATCAGAAAGTGACGAACGAAAGAACGCCAATATTCCTGTCAATATAAATTTTCGCCGACCTAGTTTGTGTGACATTCAATTTCGCTTCTAATTACAATATATATGAAAAGTTCACACGCCTGTTCTGCTGTATGAATATACACTGCGAAACTGTACGTGTAAAATCGGTTCAATACAATTCAACAAATAATTAACATCGTACACGCCATTATTGTTCATATAAAATATATTTAGTGTAAGCTCGTTATTCTATGAAAGAAAGTATCAAATATTACATTTTATTCGATTAAAAAAACAATCAAGTTCGTTAGCAAACAATTACAACTGTATAATAATTTATGTGTTCAAAGAAGCCTTTAACAAATTACTCGTTTCCTTCTATACCAATAAGGTGATTTTCCTCAACGATATCTGTGAATTGCGGAGGTGGAAAATAAATTACATCCAGATCGTTGATATATTAAATCATTGAAGAAAGGAGAGCTGAACATATTACAACATTCCATTCCAGAATAAACAGAGAAATCATATTATATCAACATCGGTTAGAATCAGAATATGCTTTCTATCTTTCTCTTACAGTATATATATACAGATCGGGGAAAGACAAATAATTTTAACTTTTCTTGTACACGTACTGTCCCAATAACCAATTTATAATGATGTTTGAGAAGGATATCGGGCCCTTGCACTTGAAAAGGAGCAAATATACTTTATCTAAGTGTATATAAAAGTGAAGGAACCACACACACACTTAATCTGTTCACGCTCTGTCGTATGTTTGAAAAGTCAATTTGAAGAGTATGCAGGCGGCATTAAAGTGGAGAGAATGTACAGAGAAAGCGATTTAAATCCTTTTCGATTTGAGAAGTGTCCTTTTCTCCAAATAAAGGGGAAAATCGCTTTGACTTTCTCGTCCGACTTGTGTTTCCTTTGCAAAGTGACGTCAGCGAAGGCTAGTTTGCTACTGCTACTACTCAAGAGGAATTGGACAGCAGCGCAAACAAAATGCGGAATCCCCCAAGATCTTTAGATGGTCCACATTGGGCAGAGAGAAAAGAGAAAGACTAAATTGGGTCGAACAAAGAGGAGAGTGAAAGCTGGAAACAACTTTGAAAATAAACTTTACACCCGACGTACCACAAGATATTTGTTTCAAATCGTTTCTAATCATGTCAATATGCATTTTGCTTTGTGAGGAAAGAATATATTCTTCACAAAGACACAAGGGTCATTGGACATCAAAGTGCTTTACTCTTTCTTATATATCAAGTGAACTTTATAATATATTTCATCATATCCAAATGTGTTTTTTTATTGTATCAGTGCCGAAGCAGAAGGGTAACGGATTTCGCGGTCTAATTTGTTACGGGCATCTTATTATTTCATTCACCGTGAATAACAGGTTTATTTTAATAAAGTCAATTAGAGCTACAATGTGGAACAATACTGCATAATACTCTCCTCCCAGGGTAACAGATAATAAGGTAGATCTACAATTCCATTTCACAGAACTTTGCTTTGTAAACAGCTTCGTTATACTAATTCGAACAACATTGGTACAAACAATCATTTCTAAAAATATATATCGTTAATGAAGCCTTCGACAACAAAAACACTGCTTTCAAAGAAAAAGATATAAAAGAAAGAAATGAAAAGAAAATGCGATGAAATATCAAACACAAAAATAAATGTTGTACCTAAAGAAATAGCCGAGGAAATAGCAATTTCAGAGAAAGAGAGAAAAAAATCTTCTGTAACATAAGTTATATGAGTTAACTGTAAACATGTTCAATTTGACGCTAGTTTCCATTCCAATCTAGTGCAAGATCAATATGACAACCAAATATAAGTTTAGGTTAACTTATGAAAATTAAACAATAACTTCTGATTAAATCTGGAAGTTGATACAAATTACAAAGCAACGAAGACCCAACACCTAGGCTAATGTATACTGTCATTTATATTATTAGGTGTCAATGACTGTTGTTAGATTAATTTTTGTTAGATTTATTTTATTACTTTCAAATGACAAATTTTATTGTTGTTATGAAGTCATCTGTTTTGTAGTGTCAATATTTTAAATATCAATTCCTTAACATAATTTCTCATTATGAATAGTACTAAGTCTATCTTATTATGTGGTTTAAAAATAAAATATAAATTCCAAACTGCTCCAGTACAGGATAATATAATTATATTGAGAGTTTTACTTTCAAGCAACTAGCCTACCCGTACCTCATAAGTTTTGGAATAATAAAACGACATAAAATATTGAAATCGACAACATACTGTATTCCTGCAGTTGTTCCCTTACATTACAATTAAAACACTCTATTACAGTTACGGCAATGCTCTTCACTCACTTGCCGTAATGTAACATACCAGTATGAGCTAACATATTATGAAGTAACATACTATTATGAGGTATTATCCTTCTACGCTTCCAAATGCATAAAGCATATCCCTGGAAACAAAGCAATAATTCATTTGTTAAGGGTAGTATATGAAGTCATATATTTCGAGGCAGATAAAAATCTGCTCCTGTCACAATTGGTACACTCTCTTTTTTCGGGTAGGAAGAGAAAGCAATGAATAGTGTGATAAAGAGAGGAAGAGATGATCAGATATGTAAACGATGGGTACCCAAGTCTAATCCCCAGTGGTTTTCTTCTATGCCTATATACCTTAGTCACAGGGATTAGCCAAAAACTAACACTATAGTAGTTGTTTCCAGTTGCTTGTTATTCTTTCGTATTTCTCATCTACTAATGTAAATGCTTCTACATTGCTAAATAACAAAATTTTTATATCAAATTCAATTCTGCAGATAATGGGAAATTTATATTCCTCAGCTGCGTCTTTAAACTTTCCGTCAATTGTCAACAGAAAACGAAACTTACGAATAATACAGTAATGAAATTGCTCCTTGTTATGCTAATTATCAACCTAACAAGGCGCTAATTATAAAGAAAAAAAAATTATCCCCTTAAGTATACTTCGTTTCCGCACAGCAGCATCAAACTGTAATTGACTTAAATTTTTCTCTGCCCCTTGAGATATCAACCTTTCCAAGTGAAAAAGGAGGCAGATCTTTCCTTTTCATTTTGTATATAAAACGTCCAAACTGTGATCAACGACAGAAAATTATTCTGCGAAATACTGCTTTCGTCAAAATAAAAGCTAATTTTATTTCGGCTACTCTTTACGGTACACATCAAAATTAAATTGTCAATAGTAATCAACGGCCGGAAAGGTAGAATCAAATTATTCATTTTTGTACGTCATTATGACGTCTAAGTTGAATGAATTGAAATTTAAAATATGTTGCGACAAAACTACTCACGCAAAATTATTACTATCGAGTACGGTATTAGATTTTTTACATTGTTCGTGTGCCTTCATCAGTCACAAAAAAAAAAAATTCCTCTTGCTTATCTACTGAAATGGATACGTGCAAAAGTTTAAACGATAATAAAAACATACGACAATATGAATATGCAGAAGCAAACGTGTATGAAAGATGTTAATTTAATTTTTAATATACTTTCAGTGAACTACTTTTCTATTACAAAAGTTAAACCTTAGTAAGTATAAGAAACTGATGTAAGTTACACCATACAGTAAACTGAAAGTAGTAAAACTTCATTGAAAGAAGCAGCTTGACAAAACCTTTTAAGAAGTGAATGAACACTAAGCACTTTTATGACTTGAATGCAGGTTGCAGCGCTTAAGTACATTTTCTTCCCCACGAGACTATACGAAGACTAAGAAGATTTCCCACATCTCCTGTGTGTAGTGTGTTAAAAGAAATAAACCCAATTTTCCAGATATTATGTGATACAAGCATAGTTATACGATCTCCATTTCCAAGAGTTTATTGAAATAAGTGTGGGGATTCAAATGAATAATTAATATCCTAGTGAATGAATGAAATTATTTTCGTTTATACTATAGGTACTATTAAAAATTTATCTTTATAGTAAAGCCTATTTGAATGTTTAGAAAGATTTATGTTAGACCGGTACCAAACTACCATTATTAAGAATTCAGAAAGGGGTGTATAGTCAATTAGCCAGAATAATTGTTTGTAGGCTCAAAATGTTAAGTCAAAATAATAATTGCTATTAATGTATTTTATGCAGAAATGTCTTCATACGTGTACTGTATTTTTTAATTTCGCAATACACACAGTATCTAAACATCTATATATGTCAGAAACTCAGAACTCACTCTAATATCATAAAAAGGTACAGCTCTAGAAATTAATCCTGGTTCAATATCAGTATGTAAAAACAACTTGTTTCTGTCACTAGCCAGGTACAATTTCAAAGTGTTAGCTATCCCATCCTTTTAAGTTCAGATTGATAATTTAAATAATATTAAATATGAAATTAGCTATAAAAAATCACCACTTTGTGTCTGGAACTCTGGATCTAGAAAGTAAAATACTTCTCATTTTCGATGTCTTCTTTTCTCCATAATTTGAGCATAAGTTTTAATCTGACTGTTTGCATTATTAATTATGATCTTAATTTAATTACATTGAAGTTCTAATAATAAGCAATAATTTTTCATCTCCTGTATATTTGTAGCATTCGTACCCAAATAAATGTAGGATGATCTAACTTTACATATATACACCGACTACTAAGCAATATAACTGTTATGGGTCTCCACTCATCAAAGTTATGGTAAGTAGTGTTATACAAGGAGTTAATCTCGGAATGGCAAAGTTCACACATGAAAAATCTTTCGAAATAGGACCTACGTATAATAACTAT